>JAQLOL010000005.1:28386928-28399242 GCA_029783665.1 Naso thynnoides | reverse complement strand
AGTTTATAACATACATAATGACCAAGCAGTAGCGATTGGTCGAAGTTGAAAATATCCCGCCCACCACGATGCAAACGCTTCTCAATGGAGAGTGGCCAGACGCTTCTCACAAAGTGAAACGATGTGGAAGCGGATGGTAAACCAGGCTAATAATAAAGTAGATTATGTACTCAAATGTAACTGTAGTAGAGACAATTTCATGTTTAAATGATGAAACTCATGCTGACGGGAATGAAGACTGATCTAAACTCACTGAAGAGGTTTCTGGCCTTCTCTGGCTCGCTGACCAGCGGAGGTCCAACTCCAAACTTGTTCTGAGCCATAACTCTGAACTCGTACTCGTGGTTTTCAGTCAGCCGTGTCACCACATAGGCACACTCCTTAGGATCACTGGAGACGTGGACCCAGGACTTCCTGTTTTCCTCGCGCTTCTCAATCACATAGTTAGTGATCTTGGATCCACCGTCGTCAGTGGGGGGGTTCCAGGCCAGGCCGATCCTCTCTGCAAACACCTCGGTGAACTTGATTGGTCCAACAGGCTGGCCAGGAGGTCCTGCAGGGGGAGGAGGATGTCTCAGTAAATCTTAAAAAAGCTGCATCCAGCTAACATGGATTTACTAGATGAACCGTTTCAGCTATGTTCTATTATTAAGCATGTCATCAATTTGAATTATGATTCGAACATAATTGATGTGCAAATCAAAATTTACCAGTTTAAAGTGAGATTGGTGGCAGTTTTATCATCAAGTTCATCATAAATTTTCAAACAATAAATCTTTTAACAAAATAGCAGCTTTCATTTCTTGCTGACAGCTGTTGAAATGACAAATAAAATTTACTGAAATAACAGCTGGAAGATTGTATCAGCTGTAGCTAGCAAAAAAAAAAAAAGCTTACAGTGGCTCCAAGTCCAAATAAGTTTTTGTTGTGTTCAGCTGCTTCTTTTTGAAAACAAGATTCTCACAAAAGGGTCTCCAAAATGAGCTTGATATCATGCTAGCACACTGAGGTTAAAGCTAACAGGTCTCAGGAAAATAGTCATAAATCTCAGCAGCTGATGATCCATGCAGAAGTTAGTGTAGTGTATAGTATAGTGTTCTAAAATGTGTATGTTATTTAAAATGAACCTTATATTCCATTTCTGTTAATAGAGGCTCCTAAATCCTACAGTGGACCTTTAAATTAACACATTACAACCTGATATGATGAAATTTTTAGTTTCTCACCAAGCACGGACAGCTTGATGTCCTTGGTGACAGTGCCCAGGCTGTTGCTTGCTGTCAGGCTGTAGAGAGCGCTGTCGTGCCTGTTGGCCTGCTGGATCAGCAATGTGCACTTGTTCTGCGTCACAAGTTTGTTCATGTGCTGGTTGTACTTGATGGCAGCCTTCTCCTCAGGTTTAGCTAGGCTGGCTTTCTGCCAGGTGAGCGTGGGAAATGGACAGCCGCTCACCTTCGCCACGATGCTGACATCGCAGCCCTCCTCGCCCTCCATGGCCTCACGCAGCTCAATGGTGGGAGCACCTGCAGAAACAAATAAGATGCTTTATGAACACAGCATACAACAACAAAGAAAACTAACCAAAAGGAGAGAGTCAAATACAGCATACTGGAAGCTGAAAACAGCAACAGCCTAAAGCTAAACTGTTCTTGTGAGGCTCCCAGTTATCACTCTCTTAAACAGATGCACATCAGCCACTTCTATGTGTGAAACTTTGTGACTCCAAATGTTCATCCACAGTCAAAAAAAAACATTTAACTTTAAAACTCAAAATGAGATGAAACATATTTTTGAGAGCCTGTGATTGGCTGAAGCGTCTGTCACTCACATGTCTGATCTTTGATGGCCATTGGTCCAACTGTGGCTGAGGGTCGGCTAGGTCCAGCGGCATTCACGGCTTTTACTCTGAACTCATATTCTCCTCCCTGCAGAACAACAGCAGTGCAGACAGCCGTAAGTTCATGTCTAAAGCAAATTTGACTTTTTCATCTAATTCACAAGAAACACAACTGAAGCTGTAAACAACTCAGATTATAATGGTTCTTTTTGGAAGCCCCTACCACATACTGCTGGACTATTCAAATATATTGTTTAGGTGGTGACATTTTCAGAAAGCTAAAAGCCCCGAGCCAGACATTTCCCTCAGCTCCTTTTTTTTTTTTATTATGCATGTATGCAAACCAAACACAATGTTGCTATAGACTGCAGAGGATCACTGATGTTCTTTAAGACAGAAGCACTCTGCTGTTTTGAAGGAGTTATTGAGGAAAAATTCATTCAAAAAAATATTTATACATTTTTTGATGAGACACATTTGTAAATAAAACCGATTGGCAAACCAGTCTGGCCCGCACACCACCAGTTGAATAGACCTGACACACTGCATACTGTTATACTACATGATCAGTCCGCCGTCCGTTCACACTGCAGTACACAGGCAGGTTAGCCAGAATACATTTGGCACAAACGGGAACTAAAAGCAAGATTCATGTTCTTGTGTTTTTTAATTAAACTTTATCAACAAATGCCCAGCCGAGTTTTGGTTGTGACGTTGCAGGGCACTGCATTGAGGAAAACAGTGGGCGAGGTAGATAGGTCAGATGTATACTGTGGATTTCCTCTGAATCCTTAGGATTTGGGATTCTTTGGCATACTGCAGATTTTGCTTGTGTTTACATACAGCATACTACATAATACTTTTTGACCAAATCAGTACACACTGCCAGTATTATATGCGGTTTTGAAAACAGCCAATATCTGTATTACTAGAGTTAAAAAAATTCTGAACAGGTTAACTTGGTTTGTCTCAAGCAGGAATGTGAAAATGTCAATCACTAAGAACTTTATGTTCTATTTCTCTGAGGGCTCTTCAGGGTTCTCTTTTGGGCCCCAGTGGGACTGGATCATAAAGCTCACTGGTCTGTGAAGTCAACACTGTAACGAAGGCAGCAGAAAGCAGAGGGAGTGCTGGGATCGTTTAAAGGACATAAAACCAACCTCCTTCAGATCCTCCACCACAAAGGTAAGCTCCTCCACATCTCTCTTGTTGCACTGCTTCCAGGTCTCCTTCTCCTTGCCACTGGTGTCCCAGCTCAAACGCTCGATGATGTAATGCGTCACTGGTGAGCCGCCATTGTTTTTGGGAGGCTCCCAGCTCAAAGTGACGGTGGTCTTTGTCACCAGGTTGACCTTCAGCTTGGTGGGGGGGTCGGGTGGGTCTGAGAAGGAGGAGAAGGAAAATGATTAGCATTAAAGCAATTCCAGTGAGGTTTTGGGAGTCTGTGTGCAATATGTGTGATTGGAATAACAGGTCTGCCCTCACAGATGGGGTCTCTGGCCCGGGCGGGTTCTGTGGTGATGGTGTATGGACCAAATCCAAGTCTGTTCTCAGCTCGGACCCTGAACTGGTAGTCCTGACCTTCAAGCAGGCCTGGCACCACGTAGGCCTGGCTGGCACACGTTGCATTTACCTGATAACAAATTAATCAATCCATCAATTCAGCAATTTCCTAATACATTTTGTAAAATCATTTGGTTTTCTATGATGCAAAGTTCGGTGAGTAGTTTCCCAGTTTCCTGGTGCAGGATTTTGCTAAAAATTCACCAAGTTTTTGTCTTTCTCATACTTCAGTAAGCTAATTGCAACTAAAGGAATTTGTTTTCTAAAATAAAAAAGCACTAAGATGGTAGAAGAGCAAATGTTTGTATCTGTACTTAGCCTTTTTTTAAAAGTGGAAATTAAAAAGCATGGATAAACTGACAAACTGAAGAAATTTTACCGTTGTCCAGGCCTTGTCAGTGGTAGATTTCTTTTCGATGAAGTAGCTCTTGATTCTCTCCCCTCCATCGTTGTCCGGGAGTTTCCAGATCAGCCTCATGGTTGACCGGGTGATGTCAGTAACCCTCAGGTCCTTTGGAGGTCCAGGGACATCTGCAGTCAGAAAAGAATTACAGTGAGTGATCCAAGCACAACACAACACTCTCCTGCAAAAGGAAGTGCGCTGCAGATTTTATTTAGAGGATAATCGGCTACTGTTTGTAGGAAAAAAATGAAGGGATGTTTACAGATTTGAGATCTAAATGCAACTCTGATTCCAAAGAAGAGGGACGCTGTGTAATTAGCAAATAAAACAGAATGTAATTGTTTGCCAATCCTTTTTGACATACACTCAATTTAAAATAGAACAAAGACAAATGTTTGACTTCATCAACTTAATTGATTTTTGTAAAAAATATGCCTATTCTGAATTTGATGCAGCAACATATTTCAAAACTGGACCCTGATTATTTGTTAATGGTTGGATTCTTTTTCTATTTAGAGCCGCAGTTGGTAACTTTTGCTAATGTGCTAACAAGTTAATGTTACCTGTAGCACGAAGCTTGTTCGGAACGGACTCCACTGCAGCCTCTTTTTTCTGTTTTTTCTCCGACGTGCATTTTATTTTGTTTGTTGGCGCTCTCTTTTTAAGTCCAGTTTCAACTGAGATGAAATGGTTGCAGGGAAAGTCGAAGGGGAGTAACCTGGTTCGACTCAGCTCGAGTTTGAGCCGACTGATGGTGTCACTTGCAGACACTCTGATGTCAGCAGAGGCCAGTCAGAGCGTAAGGAACAAACAGCTAATCAGCTCATCCCTAAGAAGCGCAGCCTAGACTGGCTAGTCAGGATAAAGAGTACAGAGAGCGTTTCTGATTGGGAAAATAGAATGGGAGCAATAGGATGTTTGCCAATCCTGAATATAGAGCATGAGCAAACACAGAGATCTCATGATACTCCCAGACCATGTCACCTGCTAACAGCTGTCTATGGGTATTATGACATTTTTCCCAAATAGAAACCAAAAAGTTATTAATGTTTACCCCAAAGTTACCAACTGTGGCTTTAAGTTTCTCACATCTTATCAACTTTTTGGGACTCGGTTGTGCAAACGACTATACGTGGACATACCTAGGACAATGACTCTGACATTGACGTGTTTCTGTCCAGACTTGTTCTTGGCAGTGATGGTGTAGCGACCAGAGTGGCTCCTCAGACTGACGGGGATGGTCACAATGGATGTGGTGTCAGTTGACTCAACCTGAATAAAAACACAGTTTGAAAATCAGACTAAAATCCCTTACACATGATCACAATCCTTATAGAAGATACACCAACAAAAGAGACAGCAATGTTGCAAATAGATAAGTTATTAAAACTTGCAAAGTCATTGCAAATACATTTTTTATTGTGAAGAATAAACAAGATTTTACAGAAAAAATGATAGGATATGATTGTGTTGCTGTTTTGGGTCTCACCTCAGAATCCACTGGCAGTGTGTGCAGTTTGTTCTTCTTGTGAGTCTTTGCTTTGCCATCAAAGTCCCAGGTTACCTTGGGAGCAGGGCGACCCTTGATGGTGGCAGGGATCCTGATAGGATCTCCAGCTCGAATGCACAGTAGGTCGTCTGCCAATACATCGATGGTGATCGAAGGTCCCACTGTCAAGTGAGAAACATTGATGGAAACATCAGAGATAAACACAGAAAAACCTCTGGATATTATTTAGAATCATGCATTTTTTGCAATGACACTTTAAAGCAGCACGTACGCTGGATGTCTTCAATTAGAACCTCGCCAGTGCTGGGGCTTGGGTCTGACTCGCCAATATCATTGACAGCAATGATCCTGAAGCGGTGGCGTTTCAGCGCGCGGAGGCTGGGTACAGTGAATTCAGTGGTGGGATGCAGGCTTTCAGGGTCGTTCACTCTCACCCAGTCCGATTTGCCCTCATCCTGGATCTGGATGATATAACCCTTGATGGGGCTTCCTCCATCTCTCTCTGGTGGCTTCCAGGACAGTGTAACGCTGTGTTTTGTCTTATCGGCCACCTCAGGAGCAGCAGGCATACTTGGTGGAGCTGGCGTGGAGAGCAGCAGTAAAAGTAGTATGAAATTTAAAGAAGTCACATTTATCATCTTGCAAAATTCATAGGAACCAGGCTGTTTAAGGATACTGATCTGGTCAAAGAAGGACTTCAATTAACTAGAATACTTTTAGTTATTTAAGTTTATTTTAATAAATATAACATATTTATTATTCTTAAAACTAAAAGATTTTTGCTTTTTACTCACTTAGAGGATCCACAGCGAACGCAGAGTCAGATGGTCCACTGAAGGGTCCAGTTCCTGCAGAATTGCAGGCAGCAACTCTGAACTCATACTCTGTTCCTTCAAACAGACGAGTCACCTGGGAGACACAGAAAATATTTTTAGAGGATTATTCTTAGTTCTGTAACTGAGCCTTTAAAAGATTTGGAATGGACTTTTCTAAAGGTCTTCTGGTCTGCTTGAGTTTCTTCTTTGTAATGAATGAGGTTGACAGACGAAGTTCAAGCAGCTCACCTGGTACTCCCAGCCTTTCATGCCCCTCTTGGTAACTGGCAACTTATTGACTCTGGCCCAGTAGCCAGTGCCTTTCTCCCTCTTCTCCAGCCAGTAGCCAATTATCATAGAGCCGCCATTGTCTCTGGGAGGCTCCCAGGTTAGGGTCATGGAGGTTTTGGAGTACTCTGCGATGGTTGGTTTCTCTGGTGGACCAGGAAGGCCGAATGGGTCTGTGATGTGGACTTCCTCTGTCGTGCAGGGGTCAGATTTGCCATAGCGATTCTCGGCTCTGACCCGGAACAGATATTTTTTGTTGGTTTCCAGATTCCAAACCTGCAGACAAGGGAAGTGTGTTACCATTAGAGTCTTATAGGGCTTAAAGCCTTACAATGCTGTTATTGTTCTTTTTTTGGTGATCAGGACAAACCCCATATTTTTTCTCGACGATGCTGTTGGTAACCTCAACCCACTGTGGCTCAGGAGGGGCTTCCTGTCCCTCCTCCAGCTCCTGCTCCTCTGTTACTACATCCAACCTCTCAACAATGTAGTTTGTCAGTTCACTACCACCATTATCCAAAGGTGGGTACCAATGGAGATAGCAAGACTCCGCCTTGATGTTGGACACTGTCACATTTCTGGGTGGAAGTGGTCGGTCTGACAAAAAAGCAAAATACACTTAACTTTACAACATCACTGACAAACACCCCATGTTTTTGCTGTCTGACTTGGAGGTTTTTCTCAACTCACCCAGCACCATGACATAGATGGTGTGCTTGGCTGAGCCCATATTGTTGGAGGCAGACACAGTGTAACTGCCACGGTCCCTCCTGTTGGCTACTGGAATGGACAGCATGGTCTTACAATTCATCCTGCCTGTCACCTCCGTCTCAATCAGCAGAGTCTCTGTTGGCTTCTCAATCACCACATCATCCTTGGTCCACTCAATCTTTGGGATGGGGAGACCCAGGACATCAGCTGGGATATCAATGGGCTCACCCTTTCTCACTGTAATGGTGTCTCCCTTGAACTGTTTCAGCATGTGGATTTCAGGAGACACTAAGAGGGAAAGAACAGGAAAAAATTAGGACACCATTCACATTCCATTTGATTCCAGGTCCATTTGATCCTATGAAGTTCTCACTAGACAAACATGTCTTGGTTCCTTTCTTAAATTTAAAAGTAGGTAAAGGGATTTTAAGGCATTCCCTTAACATTCAGCCTCACCTTCATCGTCCTGAATGACCACAGTTAATGGGATGGATGGCTCACTCTCTCCAATGAGGTTGGTGCACTTGATCCTGAACTCATACATCCAGGCATCATCCAGGCCCTCTACAGTCATGGTCAAGTCAGGGCAGATCTCTTTGTTGCAGGGCTCGAAGGCCTGCTGGTCCTGTCTCTTCTTCTCTACAAAATAGCCAATGACAGGGCTGCCGCCATCATTTCGAGGTGGCTTCCAGGCCAGTGTGATGGAGTTCTTGGTGCGCTCTGTGTAGTGGAATTTCTCGGGGTATGATGGTGGGCCTGCAGAACCAGCATAGCAATAAGTAGTGTTGTATTAAAATCTACAAGACTATCTATCATGGTAGTTCTAAATACTGAAATCACCATCTGTTCACAAGGAAGACTTTAAGCATTCATTTCTGATGGAATTTTGGATTTCAGGACTCACCCTGTGGGTCCACAGCCTTGATGGGTCCCAGTTCAACAGGCGGGCCAACTCCGTATTTGTTCTTTGCCATGACCCGGAACAGGTACACCTGTCCCTCCATGATGCCCACACACTCACATTTGGATGAGGTAGTTTCAACCGGCTGCCTCCATGTGTGCATCTTGGCATCTCTTCGCTCCACAATAAAGCCGGTTAGGTCACTGCCTCCATCATCCTCAGGATCGTCCCAATTCAGGAAGATCATCTTGCGGGTGACAACAACAGGCTTCAGGTCTGTGACAGGTCCGGGGACGTCTGAAAGTAAAACAAACTGATCATTTTGTGTTCTCATTTAGTACCCAGCATTAAATTAACAGCAAGTTTACTGTCAAGCTTTATTATTGAGTCCCTGCATTTCTTGACTTCCACTCACCCATGACCTCTACTCTGGTTGAAGCATTCTTGATGCCACTGGGGTTGCAGGCAGAAATATGGTATTTGCCGCTGTCTTTCCTCTGAACACTCTTGATTGAAACAATGCTGTCATTTCCTTCAGTGAGGATCTCCACACGGTCTTTGTCAGGTTTGCTGTCATCCTTGGTCCAGGTAATGAATGGATAGGGTTTACCTGTGACTGTAGCAGGTACAAGGAGGTTCTCTCCAGCTCTGATGATAACGCCGTTTTTGACAGAGAGGTCTAACTCGATCACCGGCATCTCTGTGGAGGGCAATTGGCAAATGAAGAAAAGAGGGCAAAAACAAAAAAACAATGATTTCTATCAACATTGGGTTAAAGAAAAACATGCTTCAGTTTCAGTCTCTTTAGTTTTTGCTGTTTTCTTTTTGTTTTTGGCTGACCTGCAGGATTCCTGACAAACACAGACTCTGTAAATCCTGGTGTTCCTTCTCCAGCAGCATTGCAGGCAATGACTCTGACCAGGTACTTGGCTCCCTCACGGACTCCGTAGACAGTGAAGGCCCGGGTCTTCCATGGGCGCTCTGTAGACCTGGACCAGTCCTTGGTACCAGCCATGGCCTGAAGAAACCATACAGCAAAGAAACAACAGTCTGAATTGAAATGAAGAATGTTTAAGATTTCAAGTTGAGAAAGTCTGATTCAGCAAATGTAAACTTGCAGCCGCCACAAAACAGGAAGCTGAGAGTAAATGAGTGGAATGTTAAAAAAATATCAGAGGCGGCTAGGTGATCTGACCTTATCCACGTGGTATCCAAGGATCTCTCCTCCACCGTTGTCAACAGGTGGATCCCACTCCACATCGATGGAGTGGTCAGTGGTTGATGTCACTCGGGCAACTGGAGGTCCAGGAGGTACTGCGGCAACACAGATAAAGAAAAATGGGACATGTTCACTCTGAGAATTTTATATATTCATGGACATAACATAATTATTTTCCTCCACATCAACAATTATGTAAATGTTGATCAGGATTTGGAAATGTGTCCGTACAGACTGGAGCCTGGGCTGTCTTGGGCTCAGAGGGAACACTGAATTTCCCGGGGCCGGCCTGGTTCTCTGCTGCCACTCTGAAGATGTAAGTAAGGCCCTCCAGCAGACCTTCAACATCCACCTCAGTGTCAGTGATGATGTTCCTGAAGGCCAGGACAAAAGGAAAAGTTCGGGAAACTGACAAAAAATGTTTGGGTAAAATGGTATCAAGATACTTTGAAAATCTAATGAGCCAACACCCCATTTTTTATGTTTCTTAGTAGAGAAATTAGATTTTGTCATTGTGTTACCGTTACCTGTTGACACGTGCCCAGTGAGAACTGTTAATCTCGCGGCGCTCAACCCAGTATCCCAGGATAGGGCTGCCGTTATCGTTTGGCTCGTTCCAGGTGACCAACATACTGTGGGCCGTCATGTCTTCTATCTGTGGCTTTTCAGGAGCCTCAGGAGGATCTGATGAGGACCAACGAGCAAAAGAACAGCAAAAAGTGAATCAAATGTCTATTTATGTTGTTTTTTTGAAGTTGAATTGTATGCTGCGTTTAAAGTTTTAGTTTTTTCATATAGAAAACAGTTTGTGCACTTTGAAGACCAGAAAAAATTTAACACGAAGAAAAATCATATTTTATTTCAATTTGTTTTGTCTGGACTTGTTCAAAAAACAGTCTGAAAATTATTACACGTTTATAGTTTTGTGGGGAGTGACTGTTTTTGTTAAGCTGATAACACTGGTAAATTGACATAAATGTACTCTAACTGACACAGTAAGCTAAATGTTAAACCTTACATAAACAATGACCTTGGAAAAAATAGAGAACTAGAGACACAAACAAATGGCTAAAAATTGCTAAAATAAATGGAAACTTGAAGATGGTTACCAAAACTGTAAGCTAACAAAAAGAAAAATTTCATTTCTGACAAATTTAATCTATATTTATTAAAGCAAAGAGAAAATAGGAGAGTAAGTCAAAGTAAGTTATAGCTTAGCTCATAGATTAAACAGGAATCAAAATAAATAATAAAATACCAAAAGGATTCTTGGCGATTAGCGGTTTGGAGATGCAGTATGGACCAGCTCCGAACTTGTTCTCTGCCACGACCCTGAAGATGTACTCCTTCTTCTCGATGAGTTTGGGCACCAGGTAGCGACATCCTCTGAGTGTGGAGGTGACGCAGCTCCAGCCGATTTCCAGCTTTGAGTTATCCTTCTTTTCCAAAGTGTAGTTCAGGATCTCACTGCCACCATCATCCAGAGGAGGATCCCACTTACAAATGACAGAGTTCTTCCTCACCTCCTCAAATCTGAAGTTCACTGGAGGTCCAGGAGTATCTGCAGACAAACAAAATAATTGTGGATACTAAACTATACAAAACAACATGCTGCCAAATACCAAAGATGCTCAGTTTACCTCGCACAAGAAAAAATGAAAGCAGCGAATCCTCACACATGAAAAGCTAAATGAGACAGTGATTGTAACTGTACCTGTATCATCTAATCCATCAAACAACTTTCAAAATCCATCAGTTGTTTCAACAAGTATCTGTGTATGTGGTGCATATGTATGTGTATACAATACAAATGTACACCTACACATTTGTGCTCCATTAAAATCTTCTTGCATATGCATTTTTACTGAACTTTAAAATCAGGACACCAAAAATAGAACAGTAAAAGAGAAATATTCTCACCGAGAACGTTAACCTCACAGGTTGCCGAGGCAGTGCCATGGTTGTTCTCCACCTTTACCATGTAAACACCATGGTCGGGGCGGATCGAGTCTCTGATGACGACAGAGGACGTGCCCTTGCGGCTGTTATTAATGGTCAGACGTTCATTTATCGTCGGGTAGTCGGGCTCCTCTACCTCTGGCTCTGCTGCCTCCTCTTCCTTCTTCTTCTCCTCCTCTTTCTTCTCTTTTCCTTCCTTCACCTCTTTCTCCTCTGCTTCCTTCTCGGCCTCTCCCTTCTCCTTCTTTTCCTCCTCCTTCTTCTCAACCTTCTTTTTTAGGGGTCTTTCAGGCCTCTTGCGGAGTGGTTCAGGCCGGATCACCTGGTTATTCCAGTACCAGGTGATCTCGGGATACGGTGAGCCAGAAATGTTGGCGTCCAGGCAGATCTCGCATCCTCGCTTCACGCTGAGACCAGACTGCAGGCTACCACTCAGGAAAACCTTTGGAGAATCTAAGAGAAAACAAAGTAAAATCAACAAAAAGTATAAGAGAAAACTACCCAGCTGTTATTCTATTAAAGACAGAAGCAGGCAAGTTATTAGGGCACAGATCCTGTTAAACACTCTTATTGTAGGTCTTCTACAAGCCACTTGTTTGTTGTATCAAGAGCAAGAACACAGATCAGTGGAGCTTCGACTGGTTATGATGAGCTGCATAACCTTTAAACCACTTAAACCCCTGTTATATTTTCTGCTGTTTACCTTATTGTACTTGTGTTCTATTTCACAAAAAAATGTATAATTTTGCTTGTGTTGTTGCTAAAGTTAAGAGCTCTCATGATAAAACCAGCAGCTAAAACTTAGCTTGGTATAAAGACTCTTAACAGGAGGAAGCAGTCTGGTTCTGTTGAAAGCTGGTTGGGAAATGTAACTTGGCTGCTTGGAAAATGGAAACTAATAAGAAATAAAAATGAAAGTGAAATCACTCTGAACATCTAGCTTTTTAAAGCTAAATTCCCCCAAGTTTACATTTACTTCAGCTGTTTTGTTTCCTGCAACAAGACTATGAAATTGTTTTGGGGGGACGCCCGGTGGCTCAGTCGGTAGAGCAAGCGCCCCATATACAGAGGCTATGTCCTCGCGCAGCGGACCCAGGTTCGATTCCAC
>JAQLOL010000005.1:28372877-28386828 GCA_029783665.1 Naso thynnoides | reverse complement strand
GTGGCTCAGTCGGTAGAGCAAGCGCCCCATATACAGAGGCTATGTCCTCGCGCAGCGGACCCAGGTTCGATTCCACCTGTGGGCCTTTGCTGCATGTCATTCCCCCTCTCTGCCCTACTTCCTGTCCACTCTTCAGCTGTCCTGTATATAAAGGCACAAAAGCCCCAAAAAATATCTTTAAAAAAAAAGAAAAGAAACTTTTTTGGGGTTATCCGGATCCGATGTCATCCTTACCAACGGCATTTAAGGCCTTGAGGAACAGCGTGTTGCGTGATGGCTCGCTGACGCCAGCAGCATTTTCAGCTTTGACTCTGAAGGCGTAGTTCTTGCCTTCCGTCAGCCCTCTGACTGTGTAGGACAGGACAGGAACCAGGAAGTCATTGCACCTCTCCCACTTCTCCTCGCCCTTCTGCTGCCTCTCCAGGATGTAGCCCATGATCTTGCTGCCGCCATCGTACATGGGTGGCTTCCAGGTGAGAGTGATGGTGCTTGATGTGGGGTTATGGGTCTCCACATCCACTGGTGGGTCGGGAGCATCTGAAACAAGAGGCAGATTTCAGTCAGATTTCTCTTGGACTGTTATACATGTCTTTACATTTCTCTACAAATTGATGTCAACCTATTAGATGAATGAAATATATTTTTAATATATTTTAATATTCAAAAACGTTTTCAAATATTATTCCACTAATTGCACTTCTATAAAATTTGTGTGAGCACAATAGATAAAGAAGAGAACAGTCCATCTGTGGAACAAAGGTGGAACTGACTTTTAGTTCCTGTATGGATCAAAATCCAAAAACACTTGATCCTACATGTCTGAGGACAATCTAAATTTTTTCCATTCATCCTGGTTAACTGTTAAAATGTCAGGTGATAAAAATGGCGGCTTAGTTCATTAACGATTTTTAAAAAACAAAAAAAGTGACAGGTTTTCTTACGTTTCTGGTCCTCGGCGATGACTGGGTTGCGTAGCTCAATGAACTCTCCTCCTCCAATCTTGTTGACCGCCTGGACTCTAAAGTAGTACTCTCCATTGGGGATGAGGTCCTTGACGTTCCAGCTCACCTTGTTCTCTCCAGACATCATGTTGACATAGGTCCTCCTGCCAGCTTCACGTCGCTGCAAATGTAACAAACAAAAGTTAACAAAATAAACATCAACTTCACTTTTAACAAATCTAGTGAGTCTTCTGGGTCTTGATGAATGATTTAAAACCATCATAAAAGCTCAGAAATTAAACCATGTTGCCATCTCTGACCTGCAGGACGTAATGAATAATAGGGCTGCCGCCATCGTAGTCTGGAGGATCCCAGGACACCTTGCAGGAGCTCTTTGTGATCTCAGAAGCCACGATTTCCTTGCAGGGACCAGGAAGACCTGAAGACAGACAGATGAGATGAGGTAAAAATAATTGCCTGCTCAAAGACCAGGAGATTAATGTTTAAGCTGGACACGAGTGATTGTGTACCAATGACTTTGACGTTTATGGTGGCACTGGCAGCTCCAAGTTTGTTTTCCAGAGTCACTTTGTATTGTCCTGCATCAGGGTGAAGGCTGCTGTCAATTTCCAGGTGACAGGAAGTATACTCTTTCCTGTTTAACAAAAACAATCCCATCAGCCACTACCACTCACACTGACAAAAAAACACAAGACATTAAACAGCCTGAAAGCCTGGAGCAAATAGACGAACAGACGATTATTTTTATTGAGTGATCGTTACCCTAAATTTCTGATTTGAAATTAGACATGAATTAATAAATCAATTTGTTGGTCGACTGGAAATTAATCATGTGAAACAATCAGATCGCAAGCGTAAAGATCAAAAAATTACTTTGTCCCAAAATAAAGTTTTTCACTTTTTTCTGTTTAACATTACAGTTGAATCCCATTAAGAAGACTCAAAATGGAGAAAAGCGAGCCTGGCTCTGTCCAAATGTAACAGTATTTAGTGTTTGGTTGGTCAGAGGATGAATTGCTCTAAACAAATCATTTATGTCATACTGAATATGATGAATATTAACCAAATAATAATTCAGCTAGTGCCTTTTTTGGGTTTCGTCTCAAATTTAGAGAGGAATAAATTTACTTTTTATCCTAAATTTAAGGGAAGGGACAGAAGGAAAGAACTGGTTAAAATGGATGAAATGAGGCCCTGACCTGAAGCCGAGGCGTTCGTCCGCCTTCAGCTCCTTGCCGTCTTTGTGCCAGGTGATCCTGGGTGAGGGGACAGCTCTGAAGGGAACTGGGATGTGTAGCTTCTCTGTTTCCACAACAACCAGGTCCAGAGTCTGGAAGTCCAGCGTGGGGTTACCTGGAAACAGAGGAAAAAACATACTCATCCCCTCTTAGTGTCATTTTGATGATGTTCAGAATTTTGCACAAGAATCATGACACTTTAAAGACGATGTTTGGATAAGGAGATTTTCTCACAGTCAGATTCTTTGGCAAAGACGTTCTCAGAGATATCAGAGGGCTCGCTGACTCCGACAGCGTTGATGGCTCTCACTCTCAGGATGTACTCCTTCTCAGGGACCACACCCTCCTCCACGCGGTACTTCAGCTCCTTTACTGGACGAGAGTTGACCCTCATCCACTTCTCTGTGCCAGCCTCACACATCTCAATGTGGTAGCCCGTGATGGGACAGCCGCCGTCCCTCTGTGGAGGCTTCCAGGCAATGGACAGGAAGTCACGGCTAGCACCGGTCACATGCAGTTCAATGGGTGGTGATGGGACTCCTGTAGGTACAGGAAAACAGCTTTAGACTCTTCAAATTTCCCTATATATTTTTAAATAAGCCATTACTCGACTAACCTGTTGGATCTTCGATGGTGAGAATCTCGGTGGGTTCGCTCGGATGGCCGGTGCCGGCCTCGTTCTCGGCTCTGGCCTGGAACTGAACCTCTGTTCCATCGATGACGTCTGTCACTCTGTATTTACAGTCTGGACCTGAGGTCTTCCCACATTTCACCCAGCGAGTTCCAAGTTTCTCCTTCTTCTCAATGGAGTACCTAGAGGGCACCAAATTGCTGTAACACCGCTGATTTTCCACACTGAGAAAATATTCACGTAATTTTCAGGATGTTTTCAGCTATGAAGTCCTACTTGAGGTATGTAAGAAAAATAACGGAAATTGTAGGTGCTACAATAAATGCAAAAAAAAAAAAGATTCTAAGGTAACTGTTTCATTATTGTTGAGATTTTTGGTTAAAAAATAGTAAGTACCAAAAAAAAGCTAAACAGTAAATGGGATAAATCAATTATACAAGACTACAAAAAAAGAGGCATTTGCCGACTAACTCTGAGTTTAAAACCCTTGTGAATAAAAAATTTGGATGAATTAAAGTACCTGAGGATGGGTCTACCACCATCATTTTTAGGCGCCTCCCATTGCAGATCCACGTATCTTTTGGTCACACCAATAACAGTGAGTGCGTATGGGGGTCCAGGAGTAGCTGTAAAAAAAAAAAAAACAACACTTATTAGTCTGCATCAACAGAACAAACAAAGATTTGCACACTCCACCTGATTAAAACAATGAAATTAAACAAGACTGAAGCTTCTCTCTCACTTACTGAAAGTGTCTTTGGCGAGCACAGAGTCCGCCAGCTCACAGAACGGGCCAACGCCCACAGCGTTCTCAGCGGCGACACGAAACACGTATAGTGATCCTTCATTGAGTGGCGTCACTGTGTACTTCAGCTCCTTGACTGTTGTGTCAACGGCCTGCCAGCCTTTACGCCTGACATCACGTTTCTCCACCACATAGTTGGTGATTTTTGAGCCTCCATCACGCTCAGGAGCAGTCCACTTCAGCTCAGCGCTGTTCCTGCTAATGTTGATCACATCCAACCAGCGAGGAGCTGATGGAGGGTCTGAGGAGATTAAGACAAAGAATCCCTTATGTTGGCTCTCAAGGATTTACTGTCAAATATATAAACAACAGTTGAACAAAGAAGTGGTGTCCATAACAACTACCGTCTGCCAACACACAATGCAATGTGTCACATTTCACAGATGAGGAAATTACTGATTTTTTTGTTTTGTTTTTTTTTTAAATTAACATTTTATAATAAACACGACGTAACACTACAGTTAAATATACAGTATACACAAAACAAAAAAACAGGACAATGCAGACATTACAAACACAACATTGACAACACATGCATTGGGTGAGCGACAGCTGTCCTCAGATGCAGCTGTTGCTGCATCTGAGGACAGTGATACTCCTTTTGTTAGATATCTTTTCAAAATTGATTTGATCTGTAAATACTGTAAGAGAAAATTACTGTTGTGCATCATGAAGGCTGCCAGTCATGACGCAACAGAATATCTCTTCATGAGTATCAGAAATTTAAAATTTACTTTCAGAGATTCGGCTGTAGAGTGACAGCTTGACATCTAAAGTATGTTCTGAGTTCTTGAGTTGTTTATGTTCTGTCCCTGAAATGTTTCCACATGTTTTTTTAGCATGAGTTTTACTCTGTGTCATTTTGACTTACTGAGTCTCTCTTTGCAGAGCACTGGGTCACTGGGTTCACTGGGTTCACTCTCTCCAGCCACGTTGACAGCTCGCACCCTGAACGAATACTCCTGCTTCTCCATCAGGCCCTTCAGGAAGTGCTCCAGGATGTTGATGTCCTCTGCCACATGGATCCAGTCCATGGTTCCGCTCTTCAGCATCTCAATTATGTAGCCATCGATCTTTGCTCCACCATCATGCTCTGGTTTGGTCCACATCAGGAAGCAGGAAGTCTTTGCCACGTCCTTCACGGTGGGCTTACCAGGAGGCCAAGGAGGATCTGGAGGAGGTACACATAATGTTTTTTACTAAAAGGATTTTTGATGCTCTGGCACAACTGATCAACTGAAATGAGTAGGTTAACACTTTTGTACCAATAGGATCTTTGACAAGGATTGGATCAGTCTCCTTGCTGGGTTTTCCAGTTCCAGCCAGATTCTCAGCCAGAACCCTGAACTTGTACTTCTTCCTGGTAGGAAGACCTTTGACTCTGCAGAAAAAAAAACATGTCACATCAGCACATTAAAATCCAGTGAAGAAGCACAGTATAAAACTTATTCTGGACACATGACAGCGCAGTAGTTAGACTCACCTGTAGTTGGTGTCTTTGATAGGCAGTTTGTTGCATCTGATCCACCTGTCGTGGTCAGGTTCGTATCTCTCCACCCAGTATCCAGTGATGGGGCTTCCTCCATCCTCATCAGGCTCATACCAGGCCAGAGTCAGGGAGTCCTTAGCGATGTCTGAAGCCTCCAGCTTGTAAGGAGCTCCAGGAGTGTCTAATGACAGGACAGGCGGTATGAGGTTAGTCACGCTAACAACTACTGGACTGAAGCCAAGTAGACCCAAAGACATGGGATAAGACTGTGATAAAAAAGGCTTCCTTTTCACTCTGACTTCTATCAGATCTGTTTAGTTTGTTGTAATAAAAAATGATAAATTTTAAACTTAAAATTACAACTACTCCTGTAGCATAACATTAACCAAACAGACATCTAACTCCTCACATTTTTTCCCCCTAAACATTAAACATGGATTTTAAGAATTCAAATTCATGTCATCAAACTCAGTCCTACAGTCAGGTGCCCTACCGAAGGGGTATCTGGCAATGATGGATGGGTGTTCAGCTGGTGGGCCGACACCAAACTGGTTCTCAGCAAAGACTCTGAAGATGTATTCCTTGAACTTGACCAGGCCAACAGCTTTGTACGTGGTCTGTTTGATGGTAGAGGACAGACGGTGCCAGATCTCGCTGTCAGCAGCTCGGCGCTCAACAATGTAGTTGGTAACTCTTGAGCCGCCATCATCACGTGGAGGGTTCCAGGCCAGGAAGCAGGACTCATTGGTGATCTCAGAGATGTCAAAGGCAGCCGGAGGACCGGGCTTATCTGTGTGAGGAAAATACATTTGAACCAGACACAAAAAGAGTCTATATAAAAACCTTCTCACTCTCTGTTTTCGCTCTTCCTACCAAGGATGTTGACGTCAACGGTGGCAGTAGCGCGTCCGCTGCTATTGGTGGCCTCTATGATGTAAGTGGAGCTGTCATCTCTCTTGGTCTTGGCAACAGTGACGGTAGAGTGTCCTGGCTTTGTATCGATGGACACCCTGTCGTCTGGTTTAAGGATCAGGTCAGCCTTGGTCCATTTCACGCGGGGTTCAGGCTTACCCATCACCTCAGCAGGAAGTTCAATCTTGCTGCCAGCCTTAGCAGTCAGACCAGCCAGTAGCTTGGCGTCCAGCTGGATCTCTGGAGGCTCTGCATGGACAAAAGGGTTAGTGGAAGTTTGCAATTAGAAGGATAATTAACAGGAAGATTACATAAAATTCAACTGCTGTCCTAAAGCTCAAACTGCTGTAACTTTAATTTATTAAATAAATAAATTAAAAAATGAATATATTTAAACAAATAATGTGTATTTTCCAGCATGCCCCTACGTGTAGTTCACAGTGTGTGGTGTGGAAACCCCTTTGGTGCTCATTGTTGTCTTAGAGTTTTGTTTATTGGCATCTCATTTTATTTTTTTTAAATTTCATTCTTTTTAATCTGAATGTAACTATCTAAGATTTGAGGTTTTTTGGAGCCCTTCCACTTCATGAAAATATGGGATGAGCTCATGTGTTTTGAATGTATTATTAAGGAGTACATTTTGAAAAAGAAACTCTGTAGGCCAGGATTTATTTTTGCAAAGTCTAAATAATAATAATTAATCCTCGTAACTCCAATTTGCCTTTTGTGTATGGAGGATTAGAGAAAAGTAAAAAAGGTTCTTGTGGTACCTTTGGGATCAACAGCCTGGATCTCATCAGTGGCCTTGCAGGGCTGGCTTGCTCCGAGTCGGTTCAGGGCTCGGACTCTGTACGAGTACCACTGGCCCTCAATCAAACCCGTCACTTGGAACTTCAACTCGGGTACCAGGTCCCCACATGGCTCCCACTTATCGGTTCCTCTTTGACAGCGGTCCACATTGTAGCCTCGGATGCCACTGCCACCATCGTACTTTGGAGGCTCCCAGGTCAGGAAGATGCCACTGGCTGACTTGTCTCTCCACCTCAGGTTCTCTGGAGGGTCGGGGATTGCTGGAGGGAAATGAGACAGAGAGGTCAGAAAGATCCAGAGGATTTATTTAAGATATTAATCTGACACATTTTTTTTCCCTGGTGTGACTCACTGGCAGGAGAGGAGACGTTGACGGGCTCGTCGATGTACGCTGGCTCTCCTGGTCCACACTTATTGCAGGCAGTGACTCTGAACAGATACTCCTTCCCCTCAACCACATCTGTGACGGTGAATTCCAGGTCCTGGATACCTGTGATCACCTGAGAGAGAGAGCAGATACAGAACAGATTTGAGCACATGAGAGGCACATTAACTGTAGTAATCAGTTGCTGAGCACATTCTGTGAGATGCAGATGTTCATTTCATACCTTGACCCAGGTCTTGCGAGACACGTCACGTTTCTCCACTTGGTAGCCAGTCAGAGGGCTTCCTCCATCATGCTCTGGAGCCTCCCAGGTCAGGTGGACGTGCTTCCGGGTCACCTCCAGAACCTTGAAGTCCTTTGGAGCGCTGGGCGCCGCTGGAGGTCACAAACAAAAATGTAATGTATGTTACTATCAGATCAACCATCTACTCAGATCATTTTGTAGGTCAGAAAGTGGAAAGTTGTTTTTAACAGCATACCAATGACATTGACTTCGATCTCTCCAGAGACAGACGTGACATCATTCTCCAAACTCAGGGTGTAGGTGCCTTTGTCTGGGCGGACGCTTGGTGTGATGATCAGCTCTGTGAATGTGGACTTGGTTGTCATAGAGATGCGTTCATCCGCGGTGGTTAACTCCTTTTCTCCAAAGGTCCACTTGGCGAAGGGGGTTGGGTATCCTGTGATTGGGACTCTGATTGTGAGAGGCTGAGGGACGATCACTTCCAGGCCGTCTTTAAAGGCGCTTAGATCAAAGTTTGGAGCAACTGGGGAGGGATGAGAAAGGCATGATGGAAATGGAAGCTTTAAAGTCCATATATTAAAATCCCATTGAAGTTTACGATTTCTGAGGTTTGACACAACCTGTATCTTATATTTGAGGAGTCATTTTCCTTGTTCACTTTCTTTAAACTTGCTTGTCTAAGAAGTGAAAGGCCTGTTTGGGCTGTTAACTGGAGGAATATTACTAAGAGGAAGCTGAAAGGGGTTTTACTGTGAATTAGCATCCTTGTCTTTGGAAGGTCAAAATGTGATTTTCAGTAATAGCAAAACTGTTCCTTCCACAACAGTGCTATGGAATAATTTTGAACTGTTACATAATTGCGACAAAAAAACTGAAGTGTCACTGATAACCAGACACTCACAGTGTGTGTCGTCGGCCAACAGAGGTCCAATGGTGTTTGATGGCTCAGAGACTCCGGCAGCATTTTCAGCAAAAACTCTGTAGTTGTACTTGGTTCCATATTTCAGACCAGACACCTGAAGCCAAAAGTTACAATTATTAAAACTTTTTACAAATGTTAATGATAAAAATCCCTGCTGTTTCTTATCAGCCAACACACACATACACACACGCACACAAACAAACAAACACTTTTTATGCCATGGTCAGCTGTTATGTACCACAATAAACCCCAGCTGGAATTTTTGCTTTGTTTTTCACTTTGAAACAGCTGCTTGAGAACTTTTAACAGCTGCAAAACAGAAAAACTGATAGTCTACATGCTTCCAACAAACTTCCCATTAATAAAGTCCAAATTCATATGAACTGCTGAAGTAAATGTACTGTACCTTGTAGAAGAGGTCAGGGCAGAGGCGGGCATTGCAGCGGAGCCACTTGTCAGTGCCATCCTCGCAGCGTTCGATGATGTATCCTGTAATCATGCTGCCTCCGTTCCTCAGAGGAGTCTCCCAGGTGAGCTGCACTGAGCTCTTGTTCTGGTCCTGCCAGACCAGGTTCTGTGGGGGACTAGGAGGTTCTGCAGGGGAGGGGCACAACAAACACAACTTTTACTGGAGGGGGGGGACAGAAACTGAGATGCCAGGAATGTTGGTGTTATAGCTTTAAGCATTAATGTTATTATATTCTATGTCTCATGCTTGTTGTGTATGATTATGTTTATTACTGCTGGAGTTGTGAGTTTCCCTTTTGGGACAAGAAAGTCATGTTAAAGTTGAAACTAATGCCACATTTGACATCACTGAGTGTACAGAAAGATGTTAGCTTTAAAGCTTTTCTAATTGCATTGAATCGTAAACTGTGTATCAGATAGATAAAGAGCTTTTGGGTCACATTTGTGTATAAGTTTCTTACAGAAAAAAACCCAATAAAATCTTTGCTGCACCCATCAAACTTACCGATGGGATCCATGATCTTGACAGGCTGTGAGGCAGCACTCGGCTTTCCCACACCGGCTTTGTTCTCAGCTTTCACTCTGAAGATGTACTCTTTGTTCTCAATGACGTCATTAATGATGGCACTGAGCTCGTCGGCTTTGGTGAGCTGGACAGGTGACCACTTCACTGCTGTCCTGTCACGTAGCTCGATGATATAAGAGGTGATGGGAGAACCTCCGTCCGACACAGGAGGCTCCCAGGAGATGGTGCAGCCAAACTTGTTGACATTTCCCACGATCACATTCAGAGGAGGATCAGGAACATCTAAAAGAAAAGGTAAACCAACGACAGCTCAGTAAACTGAGAACAACATTTTGCTGTTCTGTTCTGTGTCAATTTGTTTAACGTCATAATGGCTGATTACGTTGCACTGGTTAAGGGACTCAAAAGAGATCAAGCCACATGAAAATCCACCCTGCCTAACTTCAAGTTATCTACTTGTGGCTAAACCACAGTGTTTTTGACCAATCAGCATGGTCATATTGGCAGTTATTGCACTTATTGTGATGACAGTGCGGCAGCTTGTTCAAAAACAACAGAAGACTTCAGAAGCTGTTGTGGCAACAGTTACACCAAACAGTAGGATATTTCTTCTTTAAAGAAGAACGAAAAACTGACTGAAGATGTTTTTGCTGTTTTCTGGGAAAATAAAAGTAAGTCCTACCAAACTTGTTCTTGGCCTGGACAGGTTTGTCCGTCTCTACGTTTGGTCCACTGCCAACCCGATTTCGGGCGCAGACTCTGAACAGGTACTTGGAGTCCTTCTGGAGGCCAGTCACTGTATACTCGGGACTCTCAGCATGGTCGGTGGCCAACGTCCAGGTCTTACGCTTCACATCGCGTCTCTCCACCACGTAGCCAATGACCTTGCTGCCGCCATCGCTCTCAGGCTCGTCCCATGCCAGGCTGACCTCACCATCAGCAGTGTCGATCACATGGAGGTTCTTCACAGGTCCGGGGACATCTAGAAAAAAACAAAAAATCATTAGTAACATTGACAAGAGTCCATCTGACAACAGTTGACTAAGAGTTTTAGCTTGGCGCTCATCTCACCGATGACCTGCAGGTTGATAAAGGCTTCTCCCTGCCCATGTTTGTTCTTGATGATAATCTTGTAGCGGCCCTCGTCGGACTTCAATGGGTCCTTCAGCCGGTACTCTGTGCGGTCGGCAGATGTGTAGACATTGTCTTTTGGCAGATCCAGGTTGTTGTACAGCCAGTGGGCCTCAGCTTTCGGGTAGGCACTATAGGGGACAGCCATGACGATGGGCTTCCTGGCGTCTGTGACGTAACTCTGGTCTGTGGTCTTTATCTGAGGCACAGCTAAAGGGCATCAAGTGAGCGAATTAGTTAGACCAATTTTAGTCCAACAAAAAAGATGCTATATTATATATTTATTTACATCACTCCTTACCTTTCTGACACCAAACTCATGCCCTGCACTCTTACCTGCCAGCTCCAGTTTGGCCTTGGCATCTTTGTCCTTGGCGATGATCCTGTACTCTCCCTGATCTCGAGGTCTGATCTCACAAACCTGCAGTCTGTGGATTTTACCCTCACTCATCATTTGGTATTTGTCTCCCTGGACGACTGTCATGTTGTTCCTCAACCACTTCACCTCCACTCTATCCTTGTTCAGCTCCACCTCAAACACGACATCCGATCCTGGAGGTTCAAATACGTCCTGTGGTGGTCTGATAATCTCAACAGGGGTCTCTGCAGGACAGAGAGAATTTAAAGAAGAGGTCTTTCAGAACAGGAAAAAATGTAGTCCCATTTAGACAGACAGGAGAAGTAATACTGACTTAAATGTAAAATATACATACAAAGGTAAATCCTTAAAAACTTTACCATCAACAAAAAGCCTGGCTCTGGATCTCTTCTCGTCCACACCACAGGCATATTCACACTCATCATCAGGTCTGCACTCCTTGATGCGCAAGGTGCAAATCTTTCCCTCTTTTCCAAATGTGTATCTATGAAAATAAACAGTAAGATGTTTAGAAGAGACAGTCAGAACTAAGTTCATTTAGCGACTAAAAATTGTGTTAATTACAAACAAAAAGTTCAGTGTAGAAGTTGGCTGCAAACTTTGGCATGCTGGCTAACTAAGGCTACACCTACACTGCTCCTTTAATTTAAGATGGAGTCCTAGACCTAAGATGGCTCTTGTCTACATGCGCAATTTTAAACTCTGTGGCAGCACAGATCTTCAGCCATACTGCACGGTGTAAACAGGAAGCATTGCTTGGTGGTCACCTCATTTGAAGACTGATCTGCAGAGGTGAGCAGCGATGGCTACGAGCAACACCAGGGATTTCTTTTTGTGTACAGATGATGAGGTGCAGTTGTTATTCTGCGTAACACAAGTATATAAATGTAGGGCTGATACTGCCGACCTTTCCTCCTGTGCATGTAAGCAGTAGCAGCATGATAAAATGCAGAATTTAACTGCACTACAGCTGCTAGCAGTGACAACAAAGTCAACGCTTGTTATTTGTTATCCATGTCGAAATAACGCCATGTCAAAATAACGCCAGGTAGTGGAGGCTTACAGATACTTACAGGCTACTGTAGTATTTTCTTCCAAAAAGTACTCACGTGATTTGGACCTGACCAATCAGAGATAGACACGTCATGGATTACAGTGCCCAATCAGAAAATGAATATGGGTCTCTGCATCAGCATCTCCAAACACCTATGTATCTGACCGTCTATAGTAGCAAACTGATGTGGAGTCTTCAGAATAAAATGGGGGCCCATCATCTTTGAACTGCTCCATCTTTTAGACACTGAGTTAGTGAAGGTACAAGGGTCAAACGTAGCAATACTGCTGCTTCCTTGATTTAAGATGCAGCAGTGTAAACTAGGCCTAACTTACTTGTTTCATTAGAAAAAAAAAGCAATGGAGTACATCATTATCTAACAAACTATTAAACTAACATGAGAGCACAACCAACACAAAACAAAACAAAAAAATTTCTGACTGTTCTTTGGTGACATACCTTGGTCCTTCTCTGATCTCACGTCCGTCTCTGTACCACTTGACCTCGGCTTTCTCTTTGGTCAGCTTGCATGTGAACTCTGCGTCCTCAAATTCTGTGATAGTCTGGTCCTTCAGGTGCACAGAGAAGTCTGTTGGCGCTTCGCTGATGATCAGCTCTGCAGTGGACTTGTTGTCTGCAGCTACGGCAGTGTACTCGCCCTCATCTGCCAGTGTGCAATCTTTGATGGTCAGCGTGTGCTTGTCTTTGTCCACTCTGTAGACAATGCGTTTGCTGAAGGTGATTTCTTCGCCACCTTTCATCCACTTCAGTGTGGCGTTGGGCCTGTTGACCTTACAAGAGAAGCTCACGGTCTTCTTCTCCTGGGTGTCAATGTCTTCCAGAGGAACCACGATCCTCAGACTCTCCTCTGAACAACAAAAAACATCACAAGAAAACATGTTCAACACATGTTCTGTGTTCTCAAAACATTTTCAATTCATGGGTGATTAACAGCTAAAACTAAGGAATCTAATTTGTTTATTTGTTCAAACAAACAAACAGCCTTTAAATTACTGCTTTGTTGTCGAAGGGCTGCGTATTGCTTAAGAGGTCAGTATAAATTCTGATGATGCCAAATCATTGTTCTGTTTAGTACATTACTTTGGTGAATATATACATCTTTTGCCTTCTCTATTATTATTGCCTTTTATTAAACAAAATTTGCTAATTGTCACTGTGAAGCTAAACATGAAGTAAAACTATCACTGTGAAGTGCTGACCTTTAACGGAGAGGCTGCATGAGCTCTTGGCCTGCTCTCCTCTCTGATTGGTCAAGATTATGTTGAAGTTTGCTTCGTCTCCCTTCTGGGCATCTTTGATCCTCAGAGAGAAGACACTGTCTCTCTGGACCATCAAATACTTGCTGCTCTCGAACACTGTCTCTTCATTTTTCAGCCACTTGGCCTTTGCTCCCTCTGTGTTCACCTCGCAGTTCAGGACAACTTCCTGACCTTCTCTGGCCTCCGTGTCCTTCAGCGGCGTGATGATCTTCAGTTTCTCTGCAAGAAAAAAACATCAGAGACACTGATGAAGGAATGGAAAATGTTGTTCTTTATACAGTTTTCACAGCAGGGTAAGTGGAGCTTAAACGGAGGCAGATGATAGAAGTTTAGATGTTGATTTACAAAGTAATTTAAAATAAAAAAGTCTTTAAAAGTCAAAGTTTAGATCTAGTTTGTAAAACTTCTGACTGACAAAAACTGTGTTCATTTGTTTATTTCTAGCAGAATACGTGTCCATACAATTGTCCTACTGTCACCTGTATAAAAATCATTGCTTTCTGAGCAGGAACACCATTTTAAGGTTTTGATCAAATGAGTCAAGTTTTAATGGAATGTGTCAATTTTTTGTAAAGCTGTTTTGAATGCACAGTAATACAAAGAATGGATTTAAACCTTTGTTGCTCTTCTCAGTAGGTCAGTGATGTTGATAGGTTTTCAATGTTGTGAGTCCCTGGGACCCACAGGTGGTGATTTGAGTGGGTCCCTGGGAAAT
>JAQLOL010000005.1:28318085-28372777 GCA_029783665.1 Naso thynnoides | reverse complement strand
AAGTTGTTGATGCTTGGTTTTATGTGTAGAGACCCTAGTCATGCTACTGAAGGTGCATGGTGCTATTTTGAGCAGTACTAGTTGTTAAAAGAGCTGGTTTTGTAGGCATGTTGCGCACCGCCCCATTTCGATGCATGTTAGCCGTTTTTGGGCTGCAACGTTGTTCCAGTCAAACCCCATACAGGTCAATGAGTGAAAAAAACTCTCTGGAGGTCTTCTTTGATGAGTGCCGGCTCAGAAAAAGACCCTGGGATCATTTTTCGCTGGATTATTCCTTTAATTCAACGAAGTGACTGGTAAACTCTAAGCCACAGAAATGAACTGTTTTTAATGTGTAATGGGACTTTGTCCTTGCAATATTGTGTTGTCTCTACTTGTCTACTTTTTTTGTTCTTTATATATTTTTGGTAAGACAAGGACATATTACTATCTCAGTGGACAATTAAGTTCTATTCTAACTATGCCATGGCATTACTTTAAGTCTAAACAGATTCCATGCTGTCAAATAAAATATAGATCTTTAATCAGACCACAAAGTGACATTTGTTCTTTGCAGATGGACTATAAGTTACAAGATTAGCAGACGTGTTTATTTCATGTTCACATCATATTTTTCAAAAAAAGAAGAAAGCATGGCATCCTCTAAATTTTCTCCCAATCAAGTTAGACACCATTTTCTGAATTGTTTTTATTTAAAAGCAAAGGTTAAGGGAAACACAGGAGCTCCTGATTGTTTTCATGCTGCCAAGTGATTGCATGACATTTAATACAACATGAACAGAAGTCTACCACGATTTGTTGTAATACTTACTATAGAAAAGCTGACAGTAATTGACAGATATCACAGACACTGAAACATTTTCACATGTACCAGCTGTAATTAAAGTGAACCAATTTCCATAGCCAGCAGAACCAATAAGATGTGAACACAACATTAAAACATCTGAATTTTTCATCACTCTGGAGTACACCATTACTTCGTCATACAGATATCTGTCTTGCTGTTGTACAATCAGAGCCCAGTCTGAGGAGTGTCATTTATCCAACAACCACAGTGTCATCGTCTGGAAACTCGTAAAAGGGAACCTCCAGGTTAAGGGGGGCGGGGCCTTTCCTGATGCGGCCTGAGGCATCGTAGTGTGAACCGTGACAGGGGCAGTAGTAACCTCCGAAATCGCCGGCATTGGCGATAGGTACACAGCCCAGATGTGTGCACACCCCAAGGACAATCACCCAGCTGGGATTGATGACTCGGTCCTTATCGTGCTGAGGGTCACGCAGCTCTGCAATGTTTACGGCAGCCTCTGTGGCAATCTCCTTTTCTGTGCGGTGACGGACAAACAGTGGTTTTCCTCTCCACTTAAAGGTCATGTTCTTGCCTTCAGGGATGTCACTCAACTTGATTTCGATCTTGGAGAGCGCCAGTACGTCTGCTGAGGCGCTCATTGAGGAAACAAACTGAGTGACCACTGTCTTGGCGGCATAGATGCCTACCACGGTTGTAGCACCTGTAACCAGATATGAGAAGGTTCTTCTGGATTCACTGCTTTCCTGGGAGGACTTGTGGGGGTCGAGCACCTCTGGGCGCCTGTAGTCAGAGAAGTCTGGTATCCTAACATCTGTGTGGGCAAATCGGACCCCTGATAGGCCTACAGACAAAACAAAAGGGTCATCAGTGACACTGTACAGATTTACTGGGGTGAACAACAACCAATGTGCACCACAGCTGGAGAAGGTGATTTAATGGTAGGTTAGTCTGCATGTGGGGGTATTTCATATGAAGCAGCAGCAGCTGCTTCTCATGAAATATTGATTGACTCATTTAATTGACTCAAATTGACTCATTTACTATGAAACCCTTAACAAGCTATTACTTTGACAAAAAATGGAGGAACCAAAGACGTAATATGCCCTTTGAAGCCTCAAGTTTGGACAAACTAAGGGAAGTCATGGATTTCGACCTAAGGGCCGAAACTAAGGGAAGTCATGGATTGGGCAGCCTTGGCTCAGGAGGTAGAGGGGGTTGTCCAATAACCGAAAGGTTGGCGGTTCGAATCTCGCTCTGTCCTAGTCATGTGCTGTTGTGTCCTTGGGCAAGACACTTCACCCACCTTGCCTCCAGTGCGCCCACTGGTGTATGAATGCGAGTGAACGTTTGGGGGTGGTCGGAGGGGCCGTAGGCGCACATTGGCAGCCTCGCTTCCATCAGCCTGCCCCAGAGCAGCTGTGGCAACAAACGTAGTTTACCACCACCAGAGCGTGTGAGTGAATGAATAATGGATCACTAATGTGAAGCGCTTTGGTGTCTAGAAAAGCGCTATATAAATCTAATCCATTATTATTATTATTATTTCTCTTTCTACCCACAGGACTCACAAGGAACTGCAGTGTACCATTTTACAGACATTAATGGTATCAAAATTAAGTAACCGTTTTATCCACTTGTCATTGCATTTCGAATATTCAGTCAACAATTTCAGTCAGTTGGGTACAAATTTCATTGTTCTGGTGCATTTTAAAGCAAAGTTACAGTCAGGAGACCTTTGCATTCCTCATCTCTCTGTGGTTGCCTTATCTCTACTGTCGTCCAAGACTGCCATCAAGTGGACCAAACATAGCAGTTTGAGCGGACATTGGACAACTGACAGCAATTTTTCCATCAGGACTCTTTCTAGAAATGTACAATATAGATTTTTTTGTACACAGACATGTAACTATCTCAATGCTACAAAAATATGACTTGCTTCTGCTTCTCGTAAAGGATTACTTTTAATCTAGTATTTCTGTGTGTTAGCTCAGTAACAACTGAATGATAAAGTGTCCGTTTAATTACATTATTATTAACTCAAGCATATAATTTGAGATTCTCATAGTTCTCACATATTCCGTTTAAGTATGTTAACTGCAGTTAGAAATTGAGTAACTTTTTCGAACCACAAACTAACCTCTTGACTTATGAGAAATCTCTGTGTGACTGCTTAGTGAGCAGTTTTACATATTTTTCCATCTTACAGTTCTTTTCAGTTAATGTTTAACCTTTTCCTATTTCTTTTAATGCTCATATGGTCATGGTAAACCTAATTGTAGTTAGGGTCTAAATTTCTATATGCAAACCTCTGAAATTCCCAGACTAAGAATCTAAATGCTACCCTCCAAGAAGAACCAGCTTTCTTGTCAGAACCAGATTAATGGATTCTCTCCAACCACAGACTTCTCAGCAGCACAAAAAGCAGCAGCAGTCGTAGGACATCAGAGGGAAAAATCAGAGGAAATTTTCTCCGTAAATATGACCCCGTTTTACTAAAATTGCTTCGTGCCATGTGTACTGTGTATTGTTAAATTTTGTTTTTGAAGTTGCGGGTTGCAGTCAAAGTTACATATTGTTGTTTTAAAGGAGTCATATTTCACAAGCCTTCCTTTACTGAACTACAGAGTATACCGAAATTTGTCCTAAACTCTGGTTACTGTCAGTCAACCTGTTTCCACCTCTTCTCGCTTACATCAATGCAATTATGTTTTAATTTTCAAAAGGTCTCCATCCATCCCATAGCAAAAAACTTGCCCTTGTGTGGTAAGGTAAGTGTTGATGTAGCCTCTGACGTACTATGACTGCTCTGTCCATCTGCAGCCTCTTATTTAGTGGAGCTGTCACCAACAGCGACCTGCTGCTCTGCATGTTGCTTTCAGGAACCTCCATGAATCACAGAGTTGAGGCAGAACAGTCGTAGGACATCATCTCCACAAAATATGAGCCGGTTTTACTCGTTGCTTTATGCAACATATAAACGTGCATCGGTAAGTTTCATTTTTCGAAGCAGTAGGTCTCGGTCAAAGTTACACAGTGTTGCTTTAAAGTGTAACTTGAACACGTAAACCACTTTTTTCAGCTGAAAATCGAGGCTAAGAAGTAGGACTGGGCAAAATATTAATATTGTATCATATTGTGATGAGACAAAATATCGTGAGAGATTCTGGATATCGTTATATTGTGATATGGCATAAGTGTCATCTTCTCCTGGCTGAAAAGGCTTCATTACAGTAAAGTGTTGGGACTTTCCAAAGTTACCAGACTGTTCTTGTTGTTCTTTTATTTATCTTTACCTACTTATTCACATTACTGATGATTATTTATAAAAAATGTAATTGGTTTCATATTTTGTGAAATCTCCAATAGACATCCTTACAATAAGGTCTCAATATCATTGTATTTGGTCAAACATATTGTGATATTGATTCATTTTTATCACCTTAGCTGCTCCCAACAAGTAGTCAGTCAAAAAATAACATGATCAAAAACTATCGGTATCAACTGATATAAAACGTCACTATTGTGATAGGTTTTTCAGGTGTATCACCCAGGCCTACTAAGAGGTATTTCATGGCGTTTTGATTGATTAAGGTCCTAATCTTGACATTTTAGTGCAAATTAATTGACTACCACACTCCGTTAGAAATGTGTGTAGTGACTGCCATGTACTGGTTGAAAGACTGCTATTGCAAGGCAATTTTTTAAATGCATTTTAATTGGTTGATAAGGTGAAACGTGATGTCACAAGTGCTATCTTCAGGCTGAGACCAGCTGCAAAGCAACCAGAGGATTCTAGATGCATTTTTTGAATTTCAGGAATGAGGCACTTCAGCCAGAACTCTGGGGGTTTAGCTACACTTTAAATTCACCTCAACAGACTGTCGTCATATTCAACCTGCTTTCGGCAAACTGGGGAGTGTTAAATCAGAGTTTGGTAGTGGCTAGCGCGGACTGATGAAGCAGGGCTCCAGGCTGCACCCAATAGTCGTGTTTTGTGACCATTTTTTGAGATAGCTCCCACATAGTGCATGACCTGCAAATTTGCCGACAATTTTTTTGTTTTTCATGTTGAAAATCACACAAATAATTACTGAAAAGAAACATCTGTATTTATTAGTATTGTCTGTTTTTACTGATGTCCTGAATTTGGAGTTATTTAATAACCCAGGACGTACTTAAGGTGTCTTTGAACACTAGAATTTATTTATGATGCTGAATGTTTCAGAAAAATAGAGATTTGGTCACTTTTATCAACACTCAGTGGTCAGCCCTACAAATTACTTTTTTTTTTTTTGCTGGCAAACAGACTCACCCACTCCCACTGACTCAAACCCATAAAAATAATCCTAATCCATAACAGTTCACATGGGAAGTAACAACTCATGAAAAGAAAACTATATTTAATGAATACAGAAGGTTGAAATTTGCGTGTAGGTCAATTTAAAGTGTGGCCCTGAACTTTCTGCTTGCACTCCTAAAAATTTTCAGTCAAGGGCTACAGCGCTCCTGGTGAAAAAAGTTGGTCTTGAGCCCTGTGGAGTGTCTGGAGGTTGATAGATTTTGGGAAAATGTCTGAGGAATCTTGTCTAACATCACTGACAGAGTCATCCCTCACTCACAGAGTCTGCTTATTAATTAATGATACTTCTTCTTTGGAGCGAAATATAAATAATAGGCCATTTTGGTCAGCTGGTCTCACTGCTGCTAAAAAAAAAGTTGCTTGTTGCTGAATACAACATCATATACTGACGCAAGGGAATGACTCTGTTCCTATCAGGATATTGCACAGCTCAAACTTTCAACAGCACAAATACACTATGCCGAAGAGCAGATTATTATTTGTTAAAGCTATTAAAGAAAATAAATGATCTGTTGTAAATATCTCTCTCTCTCATATATGGTTTCATGTGTTTTGTTTGCTTCATCATTTGTCATAAATTCTTTTATTCATACTTGTAAATATACTATATGTATATTCTGATTAGAGTTTTTTTGTTAGTGGGCTTTTTCGGTTGTTGTTCTTATGTACACTGCCTTGCTATACCTTGCCAGGGTTTGAGGGAAAGGATGTGAGACAATGTGTAAGGATGTGTAAGGGTTATGGGAGAGTTGGATCAAAAGGAGACTGTACTGATTGATTGATAAATGCTTGAGTGTAATAATGGTTCCTACATGCTTTCAATAAGTAAATAAAAAGGAGTTTGTTAATCTATGTTCTGACCCACAGAAAGCTGTCTCCCTGTCCCTACAGAACAGTGATGTTGATAGGTTTTCAATGTTGTGAGTCCCCGGGACCCACAGGTGGTGATTTGAGCGGGTCCCTGGGAAATTCAATGGGTCCCCAATAAAAAAAATATTTCTTTCTATTTCTTATATTTTTCTATTTTTTAAATTGTAGTGTTAAACTCTCTTAATGGTGGTATGTTATGATATGGCTACAATTAGCAGATATGTTCATGTATGTTCAAAATGTCTCTGAAATTAAACAAATACAATTCCCAATCTGAAAAGTTTATTGCACAACTGTCACAACTGTCACAGTGGCGTGTTTGCACTTTAGCAACATACAAGAGCACCAAAATAAATGACTAAAATTCAAATGAAAACAAAATGGTGTCTGCTGTTCAAAAATAAATTATCAATAAAAGCGCTGATTTTAACAAAATATTTTCCTCACCATGACAGAGTCAACAAATAAATTGTAACCAAAATCTGAACAAGTCTGAACATCAACTAAATCAAATGAACTGAGTCAGTCACTATGAAACTTTTAGAACAAAAATTTAACTTAACTAACACAGTGAAAAGTCTGAGAAAGTCTGAGAAAAATAAAATTATGCAGATATGTTTGTGGTACCTTTCCACACGAGGAAAAACGGGATCTCTCGCGGGAAGCGGGATGTATGCGCAGACGCTGTCTGAGCATAACAACATGGTGACCGCCGTACAAAGTATTTTCCATTGCTACACAGCCACCACTGGAATATTGTTTTATTTATTTCATTACAGGACGTCCCCTAGACGTTAAAACATCATCGACATGAGTGAACACAGCATAGAGAGTGGAAACGTGAGTTTATTTACTACTTAGAAGTTCGTATCTTTAACTGTTGAAATGAAATCCGCGGTAACTGGCTAGTTGTTGTTGTAGCGGCTAAACTAGCATGTCGTGATACTGTATTCACGGGGATCATGTCTGCGCTGAGTTAATGTGCAGAGGTTGAGACGGTGCTTGTCGGGTCCGCTGACTACAGGGTTTCTTTTGCTCGTTACTGTGTTTTTAAACACAAGTTGTTGTTCACAATGTAACGTTTTTCATGGAAAAAATTAGGTGCGTTCCTGGGACGCATGGACAGTGAATTAACTGCGTCCTTTCAGATTTTAATGTGTCAGGGACGCAGGATGCGTACCTAGCAACATCATTGGTAGGTATTTTTAATGATGCAGGAAAAAATTCAATCACTTTCTCTAAAATGAGAGTTCATGGCTTACCATGCACAGTGAGGTCGGCGCTGGCTCTGGTTGGTCCGATCATCACTTTGTATCCGCCCTCGTCTTTGAGTTCGCAGTTCTTGATGACCAGAGTTCGTCTCTTGCCTTCACTGACCATCTGGTATTTGTCTCCAGCCTCCAGCTCCTTGTCGTCTTTCAGCCATTTGACTTCAAAGGTCTCCTTGGAGACAGAGCAGGAGAACTCGGCCTTCTCACCCTCCACCACCTCCTGGCTGTGAGGCCTGGAGATGAACTCAGCTGCCAGCTCTGAAACACAGGAAGAACCATGTGATGTTATATACAAGTAAATGGGTTTAATGTGTGGATCCAAATTCTCTGAGTGCTGTGTGTTCCTAATATAAAACAAAAGACAAAAAAAGAAGAAAAAAAAATCAAAGTGTTATACTCTGAAAGGATAACAAAATATTCAGTCACGTTAATAACATATTAATACAATCCAAGTGGGTCCATTTGACTGTAATATATGGTTTAATTTCAATTGGGCAATAAGATTGAACCAATCAAACAAAAAATGTATAAATCTGGAATATTTTAAAATTTGTAGTGTATGTTTTTTGTAGTGTAAGGGTAAATCATAGAAAATACAAATTTTGTACCATTAATCTTGAGATTTGCTGAAGTTTTGATGCTGGGACTCAGCCTGCAGTTGTATTCTCCTGCATCATCCATCTTGAGGTCTTGGATGAGAAGGATCCTCCTCTTTCCATCGACGATCTGATCATAGCGGCCGCCCTCTGGCAGCTCCTGGTCTCCTTTGTACCAGGTAACATCAGCACTGGGTTTTGACACCTCGCAGATCAGCTTCACACTGTCAGTCTCTGTTCCCTCCACGTTGGACAGATTCTTGGTGAACCTCGCCTCCTCCTCTGCAACGAGAAATCAGACACATGGAGAAATCAGGCCTGATTCCAACTGAATGTCACAGCTACAATGTGAGACACTCAAGAGTCTAACATGATTTCTGTGGTTTTATTCTTACCAACGACAGTGAGCATGCCAGAGGATTTGGAGGTCTTGGCATCACATTCGTATTCAGCCTCATCGTCAAACACAGACTTGTGGATGATGAGGATGTGTTGGCGACCCTGAGCGATAATTTCATACTTCTTCCCCTTTCTGATTTCACTTCCATCCTTAAACCAACAGACCTGCAAGACAGCAAGAATGATAAGATCTCAAATGGGTCGTAAACTGAAAAATCATTTGAAATTTTGCCTTTATAGATGGTTATCTGGACAAACAATCAAAGCAGGTGTGCTTACTTTGATGTCCTCTCTGGAGACTTCACATTCAAACCTGGCAGTTTCCTTCTCTCTAACCTCGACATCATGGAGTGGCTTTGTGAACTCGACATGTGGAGCTGTAGACAAAGAATTAAGGTTTAACAAGTGATTCATTATTCTTATCAGGATTTCTGCTGAGTCCCTCAGATCTAATGAAAGCTGTTATGGGAAGAGATTCCTAAAGTAATAAGGATTAGCATTCAAATTTAAAGAGTGCCCTAGTCTAGTGTTAATTAGGTTTGCTTGACTTACTGAGGGCTTCTTCCCCATCTAGGATGGCTTTCTTAACTCTTATTAGTGGTTGTATGAGTCATTTAATGGCTAATATTTCTCTATTTTACAGCAGTACTCACGTTCAACGCTAAGGAAGCAGGAGGTTTTGAAGTCTTTAGCATCACAAGTGTACGTCCTTGAGTCATCCATAGTGCAGTTGTTGATGACCAGCGCTCTCTTGCGACCATCGATGATCATCTCGTACTTCTTGGTCTTACGGATCTCCTGTCCGTCCCTGAACCATCGTACTTCTGCATTTTCTCTGGAAACTTCACACTCGAGTGTGGCGGTTGCTTCCTCCTCCACCGTCTGGTCCTCCAGAGGCTTTGAGAACTCCACTGGTGGTTCTGATATACACGACATACAGAACAGTTGTTCATTCTCCACTTTGCTTAACTAGAGCCACATGCAAACATTAATGTGATCAGTTTCCTTTCATCTGAGTCTCTCTGAGCTCACTCATGTGAAAGGTCTGCATCAGCATCAATCTGAAAACCTGATCAGAGTTATCTTCCAGAATGGACTACACATAGACGATCAGAAGCATCATCAGGTTCCAGTTTAATCCACAGATGTTGTTGTCTTACCTTTGACAATGAGGTTGGCATCAGTCTGGAAATCTTTGGCCGTGAGTTTGACTTGTCCAGCTTCATTTAGCTGGACGTCTCTCACAGTCAAGCTGTGGACTTTATCATCTGCCTTCAGCACCACCTGTCACTATCAACAAAGTCAGTCAGAGTCTCGTTCAACCTTCACTGAACACAGTCTGTAGGTCTAACAGAGTCATGAAGTTAATCCATTGACTGCTGGCTTATAAAAACAGACAACATGACAGCTTCTTCTAGTATCGCCTCCTGCTGGTTGGCTGCAGCATTGGTCACAATTGCCACCATGTTAGCAGATGGGATGTGCCAAACTAAAAAAAAAAAGGAGTACCCTTCAAATATATTTTACAGATAATTAAAGATAATTTAAGTTTTTTTTAGGTAGTTCTTATAATGCTGTACATTCAGGTGTTTATTTTTGTGATAAGCCTGGTTTTAAATTATTTCATGCTATTAAAGTAAGCTGTGACATCATGATTGACAGCTGCTGACAGCTGGGTTGGTGTTTGGGTGGGGCCTCGATACAGCAGCTCCATTGCTCAATCACTTCTGCTCAAGATGGCCTCATTTTCGTACGGTGAGAAGATGCGAAGAAAAACCATTAACCATCTTAACCAAGTTTACAGTTGCTGGGTTAACATGCCCTGAATTTTACCCAGTGGTTTGATACAGTCGGTAAACTTTTTTTATCTTTACCCTCCTATAAGATTTACAGAGTCACTTTTAATGAGGCTTGATCTGTCAGAACACCAGCCAGGTTCACATGGGTCAAAAAGTTTTGATGGTTTTACTTGCCCTGAACAACAAAAAACACCTACAGTGTTAGTGTTACAGAGTTGAGCTGTAGCGAGGTGGCAATCAAATCAACTCTCAGGTTGAACAGAGTTTGTCAACAAGAGTTTTTAGCCTTCCCTAGACACAACCTGTCAGGTTAAACAGAATCAGTTGGTAAAAGAGTTGAACATCCCCTGAAAACGGCCAGCAAGATGAGGATTTTCGTTCCCCTGACAAAGTCCGTCAGGATGTCAGGAAGTCTGTCTTAGCTTTTCTCTAAAAACACCTGTCTTAGCAGATTAAAAAAGGCAAATTTTTTGTCATGTTTTAACAAAGGTGTAGGTGTAGATTGCTCTCCCTGAATGCTGTCAGTCAGCAAGTACCTTCCCTCCTCATTGGGCTCCTTCACTTTTTTAGAAGGCCATTTAATTGTTCCTGGCAGTTTCTCTGAGGATTGGATTACAGACATTTCTGGAGAGGCATACTTGCCTTTTAACTTCTGATAATATTTAATGGATTTCTACCTCAGTGCTTCACCTTGGGGTTAGGGTTTAGGACAGAGTCCCTGAAACTTTGAGTTTTATTTCCCTTAAGTATAACTGTCAGATCCAAAGAATACACTCAGCACACAGATTGTGAGTTACATCACCCCTAAATTTTTCTGTAAGGGTTCAAAAAGTAATTGAATTTTTGGGTTCTCATGTCTCCAGCACACACAGGGTCAGTCAGCTGAGCCCCGACAGCTGAAATGAACACAGGCAGCTGCTTTCCTTCCCCCGATTTAAACTGCATGACCTTTGACACCTGGTGGCTGATTTTACAACCCATTCTCAGACACAGTAAGAGGTCTGAGTCCATTTAGGTAATGAATAAAGTTAAGAAGTGCCTTATTTCGTAATCAGAGGTCAATTATGCTCAAGTAGTATCTAGCTATAGAAAATTTTAATGTCTTGCCTCTGAGTGCATAAAATAAAATGTGACTAAAGATAAATTACAATAAAAAATACGGAAGGTGAAAAGGAAGTCAGAAAACAGAAATGGTTTTATTCATGTATATTTTTATACTTTTTAGATTAAAAAATATATAAAAATTATATCAAATAATTCTGACGTTGCTCAGAGCTTGTGTAGTTTTCTCCTCTGAAGAATGACACACATTTTTTTCATCTCCAAATGTCATTATAAATGAAACTTTTTTGGTTTTAAAAAGTTGTTAGTTGTTTATTTGTTTGTGTGGGTTTGTTGTGCTGAGCCAGTTTATTGTGTTATTGGTCTCCTGGGGTCACTGGAAATTTTTATGTTCTCACATCTTGTACACGTCAACCAAAAACAAAAGTTCTTTACACTGAAATTAAACATGGGCCTTGACAGATTATTGTGTTTAAAAGGTTTTATTTACAGTCAGGGATAAAGAATCTAGTTTTTTTAAAACTTTGTTCAGTGTTTCACAAAGGGGAATCGCCTCGGCATTGATGCACCATCTATGCTGAGGCGATTCCCCACAGTGGAACACCTCACTCTGTTATCAAAGACCCAGGGATTATGTTTTATGTTTTATGTTACCCAACATTTTCTGTATTCCTTTAAGTGCTTCTAAACCTGGATATTTCTTAGTTATGTGGTTTTAAGCTTTTGAGCTGCAGTTTTAACTCTTAAAAGTGGTTGGTGAGAAGGCTCAGTCAGACATATCTCAGTCATGTTAATGTTAATCTACTGAAGAATTTATTGTTTTGTTTTTATGATGTTACATCACACACACTGTGTCAACAGTCAATAACAATCTTTTTTTATTGTTTTAATACTGATTTTTATCTGTGCTACTTTTATGCAGTCATTTTGGTAAACAAATAATAACCAATGAATAAATCCTTGATGTAAAATAGAGCCATAAAACAAACAAAACACAAGTGCTTCAGCCTGAGATTTCAGAGACAAGTCTATATTTGCAGTCTCACAACAGGCCTAAAACTATTGGTAAACATGTTCTTATACTTACTGTATGGGCATTTCATGTGAAAAGAAAAGCAGAAAATTTTTTTGGCTATCCAACCATCAGACAAAAACTGGTGGCTTTGGTTTAACATTTGATAAACAGCAGATGTAACGTGTGAATCCCCACTCACATAACCGTGTATGCATGTTACATGGTCAACTGTGTTGACCATGTAACATGCAGCTTCTCACACTTGCACAACCCAGAGAGAGATCATGTGTCAATGGAAACCTCTGACTTCTCAGGTTACATCTGATAATCAAACTAATCCTGTGCAATGACTGGATATCATTTCAAGGCCCACACTCACACCTAGCTCTTTTCATCTCTTATTTCAGCGGGAAAGCAGCAATGCTTTCAACACAAGCAAACACATTTACAGCACACTGTGTGTTTTTAAAGAGGAAGCTGTCAAATAGCTCCTGTTGCCACCTGCCCTGTGCCTCAACCTCCTGCAGCTGTTAAAAATAACCCTGTAGAAATGCTTGCTGGGCAGAAAAGTCTCCCTGCCTGCGTTATCTCAAAACCAGGATCGAATGCTCAGCTGGAATCCTGATCTCTACCAGCAGCCCCTTATATGAAGACAGACTGAAGCTGGAGCAGCGTGGTGCAAAGAAAACTGAACATTGTGTACAAATGTAAAGGGAAACAGTGGCCCTGGTTCTGGACCAGAACCACAACAAGGCCTGGACTCATGGATTGTCTGCAAAGACTCTGTAAAGGAATGTCCACAGGTCTTGTGTCAGGACGGTCTCAGTAAGTCTAATCAATAAGCAAGCCTGTTTATGGTACAGAATCATTGTGAGGACTCAGTCAGGTGGGTTGGGACTTACTCGGTCGCTTGGTTCCAGCTTTGTACCCCCCAGGAACCACTCGACAGCAATGCCTTCGTATGACAGCTCGCACTCGAAGGTAGCAGTCTCTCCAGCAGTCAAAGTGACATCCTTCAGAGGCCTGACCAGGCCGATCACTCGGGCTTTGGATTGGGGAGAAGACATAGTTAGTCCTCCCCCACAAACAGGTTAATAGATCCAAAAATCCCCAAAGAGAAACAGCTAATCCTCAAATGCTAATCCTCATGGTGTGGTTGAGCTGAAGGCAGGCCGCTTGAGCCCTCAGGACAACTGAAGCCAGCCACCCTGAGATTTGGCATTGGGGTCCAAGCTCATTAGCATATGACCTGTCGTCGGATGTATATGGTCGGCAGAAACCAGTGAGAGACAGGGTCGTGTCCTCCCCCCTGCCAATCACTGCAATCCTGCTCTAGATAAGGCATGCGGCTTCTAAAATAACCAAGGGGCCTGATTGGCTGAGAGCCCACTTCTGTCAAACCCATCAGGGAAAGCCAATCTGCTCCTGTCAATCACCAGCCTGCGATTTCCCTGAAAAAGGAGAATGTGGAGCTCCTGGCAGGAGTTACCCAACACCACGTTGCAGAAAATGCGGCGTCACGGTTTGGTTGTTGTAATGCTGCCATGTCACTGGTGTTTTGGAAGTTTCAGTATCTCAGGCTGAGCTGGGATCCAGGATGGCAGTGGATATTAACAAGTCGCATCAACTATTTACAACAAGCTTCCTCACATGCCTGAATTAAAGCCCTAACTGACAGTTAGAGGCTGTCTGTCAGCACCAGTGACAGCGAGCTGAGAGCTGGACTCTTCATTTAATCAGCGAGCTGTCAGTCTTTAGTTTCTAATCATTATCTACTCTAACAGACTCCTCTCTGCAGACTGACATGTCATCAAGACTTTTAACTCAATATTTGTTCAAGAATACAAAAAAAAGCTCGGATTTCGACAAATATAGTAAAAGTTACATTCACTGCGAAAAACAAACAAACAAAATAACCCCATCAAAACAAGACATTTCACCTCTGATGGGTAAGCTCTTGAAGTCCAACACCATGAAGATTTAAGTTCCTTTATGTTGACTTAAAATATTAAATTCCAGTCACTTGTACCTTCACTGTGAATTTTTGAAGCTTTAAAGCCTCGGTTATCTGCCCAAAAAAAAGATTCCAGAAAAGTTGTGATATTGTGTCATTGCTGAAACAAAATGAAATCGCTTACAAACTTTGTTTACCAACAACAGTGTCTTAGTGTTCCTGACCTAATGAAGTAACATGCTTTATACAATCATGTATTCACAAGGTGATGTCTCTCTCCATCCTTGCTTGTGAATTACTCAGCCTTTCAAGGATAATCCTGTCATCACTTGTTACCAATGAACGTGTTTACCTGTGGAATGCTGCAACCAGGAGTTTATGGAGTTCTCCACAAATCTTTCGGTCTTTTAAAATAAAACACTAAAACCTCCTTAAATTTGGGAATGAATGCCTTGCTTAGATAAAGGTTTTATTACAGTGTCTAACATACAAAATTTTTCTAGTGCAAATCTCTGAGAGGGAAGTGTCAAACACATTACATAACCTGCTTTTGATGAGTCCACACACAGAATAATTATTTCACTTTGGAGGAAGAATGACAAAACTTTTGCAAATAACATTGGGTAAGGATTTGATGTTTTTTTCTTTTCTTTTTTGGCATTGAATAACTTTCTGGTTTTACCGAATGACTCTCAGATTTATTGTAGGCCTCTTAACAAACTCTCTTTATCTCCTGCTGCTTGTTCCTCACTGTGCTTTCTCGAAACTCTGGTTCTCTTTTTGTTAAAACAGTTCACTGTAATGTGAAATTCATTTGTGAATATACACTCAACCAAAATATATATAAATGCTACTTGACCTACTGTACCTAGCTTACTGTACGTAACCTTTTACTGGTTGTATTTGTGACCTTCATAATAAAAGTTGATTGTTATTGGGTAAAAAAAAATAAAAAAATCTTCCACAACCAATTGACAACTTGACAGTAGCCTGTGAAGATTCAAATGCAGCATGTTTTTACAAACCGTATCTGATTTATGTTTATGTTATTCCTCTTACCTTTGACCCTGAGCTGAGCTGTTGATTTGGCATTAGCTGCCGAGAAGTCAACACTTCCGGCCATGTCCTTCTTGCAGTTGAAGAGGATTAAAATATGTCTGGTTCCCTCCTCCTTGATCTCCACATCCTGAGGACAGAAACCACCAGTTCAAACAAGATCTGGTCATAAAAATGGTCTCTCCATGTTTGCTTTGAGTGGAGCTGACAGGAGAATGTGCTTGTACAGAACATTAGTCCTGGAAAATAATCATTAGTGTCAGTTGGTGTCTATGCTTACAGCAGATGGGTGGAGTGTCTCTCCCTTCAGTTTCCAGATGGCGTGAAGGTCCTCCTCTGAAATCTCCGTCTCAAACTTGGCCTGCTCGGTCTCTGTGACCTCTACGCTGTACAGTGGGCGAACAACCTTGATGTCGCGCTCTGCAGAAGTTTAAGGAAAAGTCAGAAAAAAGAAACCAAGACCGACTGAAATCTATAAAAAAACCCCAACAAAAATTCAAAACAGTTTCATGTTGTTATACAAAGACAAAGACAGTTCAGTGCTGATGATCATTGGAAGACACAACCACAGTGGACAAATACACGATAGCTTCGAGCAAGCTGACGCTCTTGTTCAGAGCGACTTACAATTTGTGCAAAAGCAAAAGACACTGAGTAACTCTGGACGATAACCAACCCTATAAACATCTCTACACTGTCAACAGGTACTCTGTGAAAGTCAAACAAAGCTAATAACGATAATGATTTTAATGAACCACCCAAATGGTTTTCAGGTCAAACTTTGAAACTATAATTACAATTAGAATGGCTTAATCTGTATTATTACTATTATTTTTTGCAGTGGAGCCAATGAACATACAAAGAATTTACAAACAGCAACAAATCAACAGTTAAATCTTCTATCAATTTGTGTGATCACGTTATGTAACAAATCAATAGTAACTGACACATTTAAGAAATACATACAAATATTAGGTGTTTAGCTTGATAATAAAACCAAATAAGGTTTAGAGAAGCAAAATTTTGTAATTCTGAGAACTAAAAAAAAGCCTAAACAAATTTACAGAGTTTGAAGGTGTAGTCCTGTACTCTCTTTTGTGTTTAGAGCAACATCCTATAATTAAATAATTTACACATTTTAGAGCTTTGCCTTTATGTTAATATGACAAATGTACAAATACCTACATTATTATTGTACAACATATGTAAAAGTTTATATGGACATCTGAGAAGGTAGACATTAACATGAGGGTTAAATTAATGTTTCCATTCTTCAGACTTCATAGATGTGTTTTTCCACACAGGTATACTTATGACTTAAGATTTATAGGGTTGGATTATCCTCGAGTGTTATGACAACTAATCAGAATGAGAGAACAGAAAATAGTAATGACGAATGGAGGGGAGATGAGCAGCAGCCCAGAGAAAGGCTGGTTTCCGATGCAGGGCAGTGGGTGGGGTCTGATTCTGCAGTCCTGACTGGGGTCTGGGAGAGGGGCCGGATCGCCGCAGGTATTACCTTCGATGTTAAGGTCAGCTGTGGTTTTGTCGGTGCCACAGTCACAGGTGTATGCTCCCATGTTGCTCTTTGCCGCCTTCTTGATGACCAGCATGCGCTTCTTGCCATCTGACTGGAAGAGAATGTTCTTGGAGGGAAAGATTTCGTTACCGTCTTTGAACCATTTGACCTCGGCCACGGCCTTGCTCAGCTCGCAGGACAAAATCACCTCATCTTTCTCAACGGCAGTGTAGTTCTGGAGCTTCACTGTGAAATATAGGTCGCCCTCTGCAAGAAGGCATACAACAAAACCAGTAATAACCTCTTCAAAATAAAGGCGGAAAATCATGGAGATTAGTCAAAACAGTCATCAATGTTTTTCTAATTTCAGGGAATGCACATTAAGGTTTCAGCCTTTGGATGATAGTGATTCTGAGACAGCTGCGTGTATCCTTGCAGAAAATGATACTAACCGAGCACTGTGAGCATTGCCTCTGAGGTCTTGCCCATGGCCTCAACTTTGATCATGGAGGTGTCATCTATGGTGACCTCCTTGAAGGCCAGTGTGTGGACTTTTCGGTCTTCTGACATGTGCACCACTTTGCTTGGGTGCAGTCGGATGTCGTTTTTGTACCAGATGACTGGGATCTTTTCATGAGAGAGTTCAACGCTGAACTCTGCAGTTTCACGTTCCTTCACTGTCACATCTTTGATTGGTTTAATAAATTCGAGGCGAATACCTGACAAACAGAAATTATATACATACACGGAATTAAAGCCAACTTCAAAAACTACTTCCACAGTGAAACTGATGTACACACAAGTCACAAAACAGTTACTGGTCCTCTGAGCTATCTGAGGTCATTAGCAATTTAAGACTAGTTTGGAATTCTGCTACTGTGCCCTTACAGGCTGAAGAAGTAATTACAACCGCAGCTTTACTGTTTGACAAACAAATGACATTGTGATGATTTAGCTGTCAAGATGGCACTAGAAGTAAGGTCAAGGGATCAATAACATCTAAATGGTTGGGTTTTAAATATTCTTGTATACAAGTACAAATTTTGACCTGTTGGTGGTGCTAAAGAGAGACGAGGTGGTCAACATAACATCATTTGGAATGTAGACCACAAATATTCACAATAAATGCATAGCAGTCTGTCATACTGTAATTGGGACATTTACTATGCTCCACGTTGTTAAACATCTGAACATTTACTTCCTGTTTAATGGTTGTTCATGTGACTGGGACAGTATCGACATTAGTGTGCAGCTGTAAGAGCTCATCCAGCGCTGATGTTGGGCGAATTGATCCAGCTCATATCAATGTTTCAGTTTCTCCCAAAGGTTTTGGGCAGGGTCAAAGCATGTGCAATTTCTTCCACACCAAACTGGAAAAATGCTTACGATTACTGGAGACTTAAGATTTCCCTTACTTGGGACAAAGAGACCTGGACCAAACCAAGAAAAGCAGAGCCAGACCAAACTGAAATATGTGGACTGCATATTTTCGCTCGTATTGTTTTTGTTGTTGGGATGTGGCCACTGAAAGGCTTTTGGCAAACACTCCAATTATAAAGCATACAAAAGGTAGTTTTGCTCAGTGCCTTCATGTTCAAGTCACACCACTGCTAATCTGAAATGATCTCTTTTTACCTTTGATAATCAACCTTCCAGATGTCCTCTTATCTTCAGCCTCAAACATGTATTTAGCTTCGTCCTCATATCTTGCAGATTTGACAATAAGAGTGTGTCTCTTTCCATCCACCAGGAGTTCAAACTTTTCATCATTTGACAACTCCTGAGATCCCTTCAGCCAACGGAAGCTTTTAGGTTCTCTAGAAATTTCCAGCTCAAACTTTGCCTCGTCCTTTTCATACACGTGCACATCAGCCAGTGGAGTAATGAATGAAACTGGGAGCTCTGTTAATTCAGACAAATAAAGTTAATACCAAGGCGCAGATAAAGTGCTCACAAAAAAACCCCTATGGAATCAGATGGCAGTGATTTGCCACACTGACAAAAAACAAGGAGGCCAAAAAGAAAATTCAGCTTAAGACAAGATGATGTTCTTTGTGAGCGATGTAATAGCATTTACCAAACCATTGACAGAACGTAAATCACTATTACACTTCCTTAAACTATAATTTCTTATGGTTTATTTGGTTATCTTTTAAATATTGCAGCACCCTAAATGCAAGAAAAAAAGGGCAAGAAAATCTTGCAATAAAAAGGAAGAAAGTAAAGCAGAAAGAATTGATGTGTCCAAGCTTTTCCTTATCAAAGAAAAAACAACAACACAGACTTTAAAAAATGTCTCCAAATTTGTAAGAGCAGCTAAAGGGAGGACGTGAAAGCTCACCCTTCACTTTCAGGTTAGCAGAGCACTTAGCGTTGGCGGCAGTAAAGGCAACCGCGCCCGTTTGAGGTACTTTGCAATTGTACAAGACCAGAGTGTGTTTGGCACCGTCTTCGACGATCTCAACATCCTGCAGATGGCCCAACAAACTTCAGCATGTCAGTTTAAACACAGGTCTCAAAGAAAAGTGATTAGAGTAATGCTGTGGTCAGTTCACTTTCATTTGTTATCTAGCGAAAGATCAAACATTCTCATTCTTCACATCTTAACCCTGACAGGTCAGATATGTAAAAAAAACCATCAGGATTCTCAATGAAATCCGAGTCTGGACTGAATCAAAACAAAGGTGAATTGAACCACAGCTAAGAAAGTATCTAATATGTAAGATGTATTTTAAAGAGACATACGGCGGATGGACTGAGGACTTCGCCATTCAGTTTCCACTGGCCGTGGACATCATCCTCACTGAGCTCGACCTCAAAACGAGCAGTCTCTCCATCAAACACCTCAGCGCCATACATTGGCCGAACCACTTTAATGTGGCGAGCTGACATTTAAGAGAGGGGACAAATTCTTACTGAAGACATTCAGAATTTAAAATTTTCAAACAGATGTAACAAAAAGACACACACAAAGCACATACAAAAATACATACAATAAAATACTTGGACAAAGATATGCAGACAGCGTTGTTGTGATGTAGAGCTTCTACTCTGACTATTGGTGCTACACAAACCTCTATGGTCCAATATAGAAACCTCCTTTATTGTGCTTTGAGCAACCTCTCCATGGGACCATATCAAGCAAATGACTGTGTTGACCAGAAAAACATAGGAGTGATTCAGGTTTGAATCAGTGACACATCACTGCCAAAAAGACAAATTTAAGGAGCCTTTTGGTTCAATACGGACCTTTTAGACATTGAGGTGCCACAGTTCTTCAAAATGCACTAAAGAACAATAAAGGAGTTTGTTTCTTCAAAGAGTGATGGTTCTTTAATGGGAACCATAGGGATCCTACTGAAGAAATATCTAAGAGCACGCAAAACAACATACAATAAAACAGAACAAAAGACATGTTGTAGTAGAAAAACACAAGAGATGACTGATCGCCACCAGTCAGGATTTCTAATCAGGGTTGAATTCATCATAGCTTTGACGTGAGCCTTTCTCTAGCAACTTTGTTCTCTTGTAGTGTCTCTACCATTTTCACACAGACAGACTGACAGATGACAGAGACCACATACAGGTGTTGACAACGGTAATTAAGAAAAGATGAGAGTCAAAAGGCGCTTCAAGTGCAGGGACCGAAAAAAATGGGTGACAGGGTTTGAGGAGTGGTTAGGAGGCAGTGCAGGTGAAGGGTAATCTGGAAGGGGGCATCAAGATAGGGGGAGTTGCCTTAATAATGTGGAGTGCCAAAAATCCAAAACAAGTTCGGTGCCTTTACCTTCAATGTGAAGCATCGCTGTTGTCTTGTCTGTTCCACAATCACATACGTACTGTCCTTGGTCTTTGTCCCCAACTTTCTTGATGACAAGGGTTCTGCGTTTGCCCTCAGCCTTAATGGCCACCATCTTAGAGGTCTTGATCTCTGTCTCATTGTGGTACCACATGACATCAACATCTTTGCTGAGCTCGCAATCTAGAACCACCTCGTCTTTCTCCACTGCAGTGTAGTCCTGCAGCTTAACTGTGAAGTATGCATCTCCCTCTGGAATGGGGACATTTTTTGTGTGAACGTCCATTGCACATACACAAGACATACACTGTATTGTTCAAGGCAAACAAAGGACAAGACAACCAGACAGGATAGGAGACACAAATATATGACATGGACAGTCATACAAACACATAATAAGGTCTTGTGGACCTGCATAGACACAAACACAGACAAATTAAACAAACGCTACCGAGGATAAGAAGACGAGACACTGGATGAGGAGAACAGAAAGAGGATGGTCAGTTATTTTTGGTTTACCTATGACCGTCAGGTTGGCCATTGAAGGAATTCCTTTGGCCTCAGCCTTGATTTGGCAAGTGTCATCGAGACTCACTTCCTTTATTTCTAGCACGTGTTTCTTTCCATCCACATGAGTAACCACTGTTCTGCTTGGATGAATTTTCATGTCATTCTTGTACCAGGTGACAGGGATGTTCTCATGAGAGAGTTCCAGCTCAAACCGAGCTGTGTTGCCTTCCTTCACAGTTTGGTCCTTTATTGGCGAGATAAATTTGAGCCTGATACCTATAATTGTATTAGTAAAGCATGTTTATATAGTTGAATTTGACAGAGACGGCAACCAACTCAGTGGAGTCATAACAACAACGGTGCGGCTAGTTATGTCCAGTAGAGGCAGCCCAGCACTTACCCTCCACTGTGAGTCTGGCTGTTGAGGTTTTTCCCAAAACCGCAATCGTATATTCGTCCTCATCATCAAACTCACAGCAGTTTATAATCAACATATGCTTCTTTCCATCGTCAATGATATCATACTTTTGGTCTGGGGTAATGATGTCATCCCCTTTATGCCACATGACCTTAGAGACATCCTTTGTGATTTGGCATTCAAATTTAGCCTGTTTCTTTTCAGGCACAGAAACGTCCTTCAGCGGGACAACAAAGTCCATTTCGATTTCTGGGTTCAAATGTGACACAGGTACAGTACATCAACAACACAACAAAACACATGAAATGCACAACAGTCTACAGCAAGTGGCCAGTATCATGTGCTCTTTCTCTGCAGTATTGGGTTGTAGGCCTTAAAAGCTTTAAAAGGTTGTGGCATCATACCATGGAGATACTGACGGGTAAAGGCATATGAAAATCCCATGTCATTTCTTGCTGCTAAGTAAATTGCAGCTCTTTGATTGATTCTCATGGCTCATCCCAATTTATCCTACAGAAAACCTACTGAAGACATCATCAAGTGGTTCAGGTCCAATGGAAAAGTGATGTCATGTTGAGTTGTTAGGATTGTTAGAAATATAGTCTGCTGTGTAGGACTTCGTGTGCAGGGAGCAAAAATGCTCTCATCAAGGTACACAGTCTTGCCGTCGCGGACCGGTCCACAATCTTGATTGGCTGGCATCAAATTCTTAATTAGGTTTTATCAGGATCCAACAAGAATCTTCATTCTTCAGGACATTCTTCTATTTGTAGTATGCCCCGTTTTTGCCTTCAGGGTAAAAGGAACCTGCTGCTGCTATTCCACAATTAAATCAGTCACTGAGCTCCATTATTTTTGTAAATCTAAGAAAATGTAACGTCATGTTTAGGATTGTGATGGATTCATGAGCAAGGTGTTGGTGTAACTAACTTAAACTGGCCACTGTACGTAGATCTGATGTGAAACATTTAACCACAGACAGTTTGAATATGTTGTACAGTGACCTCACATACATCTTGACAAAAATAAAATCTGACAGACCACCAGACAGGTTCACATATAACAGACATGACAAAAAACAGAACAACAAATATAGGACATCACTCTGACAAGTGGAAATAGTTGGAATGGCATGAAAACTCTTTCTCATCTTCCCAAACACCGTGGACTCTCAAAGAATGCCACAAATAATGAATTTGATTCGTTAACCCTAGTAAATAAAGATCTAAGGTCCGCTCTTACATGCCATATAGCTTTATTTTATTGCTTACGGACCTTATGCCTTTATTTTTACAGGTAATATTCTAAAGCCATTATACATTGTAATTCCAATTCTTGATACCCAGGGTACCTCCTTACCTTTGACATTGAGCATTGCACTGGTAACGGCGTTCAGAGCCTGGTAGGATACTTCTCCAGCCTGATCCAACTGGCAGTTTTTCAGCGTGAGCCTACGTACAGTTCCCTCCATTTGGATGTCGCATGTCTGATGGATACATTAAAGTATACAAAGTGGTGACAATGAACTTAAACCTGAAATGTAGGCAAAAATGCATTAAGATTTTAGAGGCTTAATGAACACGAGTACATCCAGTCTTACCGGGGATCTGGTCAGAACCTCCCCTTTGAGCTTCCATTCCCCTGGAACATCATCCTCAGAGATCTCCGTCTCAAACGTAGCATCTTCCTTCTCAACCACCTCAACACTGGCCAGGGGCTTCAGAATCTCAGCTTCCCGCTCTAAGAAAGGGTTGTGTTGGGGGTCACATTAGTAAATATCAAGTAATTTACTGAATGATAAGTTAAGTATTTAAGGCAAATAGGTTAAAAACCTCCTAGTGTTAGCTTGGCAGTGTAGACACGTCCTTCCACCTCCATGGAATATTCTGCTACATCATCAGGCTGACAGTTCTTGATGGTGAGTGTGAGTTCCTTTCCATCCTTCTTGATCTCAATCTTGTCAGAGGGAGTGACCTCATTCTCTCCTTTGAGCCACTTCCAGTTGGGAGTGTCCTTGAAGAGCTCACATTTAAATGTAGCAGCAGCCTTCGGTTTCACATGCTGGTCTCTCAGTGGCTTTACAATCCAATCTTTGATAATTTCTGTTGGAGTTAAACATTACCGAATCAGTGTCTAAAATATCATTAAAGACACACTGTGCACCAACAACATACTAAATTAGATTAATTTTTCCTCACCAATGATTTTGACATTTGTGGTAGTCTTTATGTCCTCCTGGCCAGATACTTCACATGTATAGACACCAGTATCCTCCTCAGTGGAGTTCTGGATGGTCACAGCGTGCTGCATGCCAATGATATTGATCTGAACCTTGCCGGCCTTTTTCTTCAGGACCTCACCATTCCTCTTCCAGATCACATCTCTTTCTTTGTTCAACTCACAGGTCATATACAGTGGCTGACCCTTCAGAGCTGAAGTCTCTTCCTCCAGTTCTTTGATCCATTTCACAGGTAGCTCTGTGAGGAGATAAAAATGGCAATGAGCTGTTTTACTTCTGTGAATGTTAAAATATGATCATGAAATATTATTCCTGGTCCTCAGGACAACACTTATTTTTTGGGTAAATTTTAAGGCAGAGAATTACGTAAGTACCTTCCACAATGAGCTTGGCTGTGCATGATATTTCCTTGCCAGCATTTTTGGCCACACAGGTATATTCACCAGTGTCAGACAGCTGCACATCAATGATATTTAACTTGCGATCTTTGCCATCAGAAGTGAACTTGTGCTTGGGGCTCTCACGCAGGTTACTGCCATCTTTCATCCATGAAGTGATGGCAGTGGAAGGTGAGACCTCACATTCAAACACAGCTGCTGAACCAATAGACTCGGCTTCTTTTAACACGATGTCCTGAAGCTTCTTGATAAACTTTAGAGGGACCGCTTTCAGTTTGAATCCTGCAAAGGGTTCATCTGGTGGTGGAGTACCTTTTCCACCAGGCTTCAGACCACGGCCCCTGCCTTCTCCAGGGGATGGGGTCTGCTTGGCTGAAATAACAATTTAAGAAAAATTATCAATTAACATGAATTTCAAGAAAGATTTGTGGCACCCAGGATAAAGAACACAAGTTGTTGTTTTTTAAAAAAAAAAAATTTGATAGCACATTTCATAGGTTTATAAAGATAAAAGACTTACGTCTCAGCCCTCTACCTCTTCCTCTTCCTGCTTCTTCTGCTGGTTGTCCCTCTGTTAAGAAACAATTAAATTTGCTAAACTTGCACACCATGTAATCATATTTCAATGCATTTAAAATGATGCTGAAAATGCGATGTAATAGCCACTAGAATGGATGGGGGAATGTGAGATAATGGTGATGATAAATATATGAAATAATGTCAATGAAATGAAGGCAGACAAACAAGACAAATGTTGTACAATCACAAATTTACAGGAATGTAGTTTTTACACCATGAGGAGATGAATAATGGACAGATATGAAAAGATGGAATGAATAGGGAGAGCAGACGTTGACCTGATGGACATGGCAGACAAACAAATGACATCATAGACTGATGGACATGGCAGACAAACAAATGACATCATAGAAGTGACAAAAAGCAATGAATATGATAAAATACACAGAATGATCATTTACATTTATACAAGAAAGAAATGGCGTAAATCGCATCAAACTTAAGATATGATGAGGTAAAGAATTTTTAAGATGGAGAGATGATGGTGGGAATGGGTAGAGATTATTCAGGGCATGAAGAAAAGGTTTTCTCAGTCGTCACCCAACTAGTTGGGGCTGCCACCATCTCACCTCTTCTTGTCACCCCTGGAACTTCCAGGGCACCTTCCTCTCCTTCGCCTTCCCAGTCCTCAGAGCCATAACTCTCCCGGGGAACCAGCTCCCAGCCCCAGGCCTCATCTTCCTCCTGCTTCACCTCTTCCTCAGCTTCAAACTCCTCTTCAAATACCTCCTCCTCTGGCTGAGTAGCAACCTTCTTTATCTGCACAGCTCCAGGGGATATCTCCTTTACTAGGGGAACCTTCCCTTTATCAGGCCTTACTGGTTCTGCAGCTTTCTCCTCCTCTGGTGATGGCTTCTTTGGGACCTTTTTGAGAGTAACAGCTTCAAAAGAGTCTTTCGGTGAGTCAGTTTTAGGAATCTTTTTAAGTTTATCTACACTCGGCCTCCTCTCTACAGGGACCGCCTCTGCCTCTTTAAGCTTTTCAACTTTAGGTGATGGTGTCTTTTTTAGCTGAACCTTCTTGAGCTGTTCCACAGGCTTCAGAACCACTTCTTCCTTTTCTTCTTTCACCTTGGGTATGACTCCTTTCTTCAGCTGCATAGGTTTGGGCTCTTCATGAACCTTTTCAGGTTTTTGAATCGTAGCTGGAACTGGAGATGCTGTCCTCTCTGCTGGAACTGGTTTTACCTCCTTTGGCTTCTCCAGCTTCTTCTCTGGAGCTTCAGGGATCTCAGGTTTCTTCGGTCTAGCTTCTGGCTCTCGTTCTTTTGGTTTTTCATCTGGGCTTATGCGCCGGTGGTGCAGGTCATCAGTTGGCTTCCTCTCTTTCTCCTCTGCAGGTTTCTTCTCAGGCTCTGCAGCTTCTTTGGAAGGCCTGGAGAAGGGCTTAAGCTTGACACTTTCTATCTCTTGCTCCTGTGTTGGAATCTTCTTCATCTTGGTGGGTGCTTTGACCTGGTCAGGCTCTTTCTCTGGAGTTTTCTTTTTGTCTACTGTTTTAGGCACCTTAAATGGTGGCTCCTTTACCTCCAGAGGAGCTTTCTCAGGTTCCTTGGGAGGTTCTTTGGTTTCAACATCTCTGGGGGTCCTTTCTCCCTTCTGGAAAGGCACAGTGTCTCTTTCTGGCCTTTCCTTCTTGTCTTTCTCTGGTTCTTCAGCTGGTTTAACAGGCTTTTCAAATGGTTTCAGTTTGACTGCTTCTGTTTCCACCTCTTCTGAAGGCAATTTTTTCACTTTCTTTAAGGCCGCACTAGGCGGGGCAGGTTCCTCCTGCTTTGGTGCCTTGGGAGTTTTCTTCAAAGAAAGCTTATCATCTGGTTTCTCATCCTTTGGGGCAGGTTTCTGGCGGGTCCATGCATCTTTATGAACTTCTTTCTGTTCCTCTTCTTTAGGCTCCACAATTCCTGGCTTTTCCACAACATCTGCTTTTTCTTGAGGTTTCTTCTCCTCGACAAGTCTTCTAGTAGCAACTGACATTTCTACAGTCTCTTCCTTATGTACCAACTCCTCAATATGGAAGACCTTGGTCTTGGTGATCTTCTGAGGTTTTTCCTCTTCATCAGCCTCTTTAGGTGGAACTGATGGAACCTTTTTCAGTTTGATAATCTCCTGTCTCTCTTCCACTTCCTTCACGACTCTGGTTGCTTTCTTCAAGGTGGGAATCTCAAAGGTTCCATCCTCCTCCAACTGAATTCTACCTTTTTTGTGAAGAACCATTTCTAAAGCAGCAAATTTGACAACTTTAAAAACAGGGAAAACATACATAAAATACAAACAAAAAAAATCTTAACTTCATCTCCTCAATGATATTAATATAACTATTAAAAAAAAAGATAACACAAACACAACAGTAACGGAAGCCAAACAGACATAAAAAAAGGAAACAAGACACACACATACACATGAAAAGGCAACTTTACAGGATACTGGAAATATAGTTAAATATGTTAAAAGGAAGCCAATCAGAGGTCATTAAAGGTCAACTGCCTGCTTTTTTGAAAGTGCCAATTTGTCTCCCAATTGACATTTTGAAATGCAATCACGAATAAAACAATCTTTAGTCTTTGGAGGCATTGTGATGCAAGAATAAGAAGTGTACATTTACAGCTGCTTACTTATTTTGGCGCATTGTTGTGCATTGTGAGTTCCAACTTAAATAAAAGTGGTCATCAGTGCACCTACCTTTCTTGACTCCTCCTGGTGCTTGGACGGGTCCTTTGGTTTCATCTAATACAAAGGTATAGTTCAGAAACACCATTTAGTTAGTTATGAACATCAATTTCAGTGATTTAAAAATTGGGAAGACCTTAAGAGAATGTCACCAACCATAATCAGAGATAAAACAAAAAAATTCCTACACAGAATGTGCGTGACATAATAATTTTGTGACTGAAATGCAAAGCAATGTAGCCCAGTATCAAATGATTTAATAGAATAAAGTGAAACACACGTAGCATAATAAGAAAAGATCAAGAGCTAAAATTAAGTTAACTTGTGCCCAAGGATAATGCTGCATGCTTGCGTTGGAGTCGAGGTTAATTAATAAAACATGAAAAAAACATAACACACAACATGAAAAGACCACTGATGCAACACCACAGGGAGGGATTGAACAAGGTAGGTAGTTACAGTCAGCACCAAGTGATTAAGTTAGATGTGACAAAGATTGAAAGGACTACAAAACTCTAGCAAAGAGGACGTTTCCCTCAGTCCTTCAAATACCTCTACCTGTCTCAGGAGCTATCTTTTCTGCGATTGTTTTTTCTTCTTTCACAACCATCTTGGCTGGTTCTTCAGCCCTCTGGGCAGGCTGTGGCTTGGTCACTTCAACCATAAACAAAGAGGGAACTGAAGTTTTGTAAAGTATCAACAAAACAAACACAACAAGGCGAAACAGTCAAGGTGTCGGTATGAATTCTTTAAGAACTACTGTCTGGATACCTTGCTTTGTTTCTTCTTGTGGAGTAATTTTCTTCTCCAGCTTTTTGTCTTTGTCAGTTACTTCAGGCCGTTTGGCAGCTTCTTGAACTTTAACAGCAGCCTGGGGTTTGCTCTCTTCAAGTACAAAATATACAAGAAATTCAACAGAAAGCTCTCCACAAATCCCACACTTCTAGAAATTCTGGATCTAAGAGCTTGACACAAAAAAGAGGCATAGTTCATATTGGTGTTCTTTCTTAATGACCACCTTACACGATTTTGTTCCTTTCCATGGTACTTAACTGTCTTCAATCACTTGGTTAACATATCCAGTTTATAAAGATAATGTTCCATATTCACATTTGCTCAAGAGTGACATTCTTTTATGAATGCCTTTAGAAAACTGTCACACAGACACACAGACTGACACCAACTCACATTAAAAAGAGATTTTTGAGTACCTTCTTGAGAAGCAGGTGGTTTTACAAACGCTTCTTTGACTTGTGGTGGTGGTTCTTTCTCCTTCGCAGGAACTTGGAAATAAAATTGTATGACAATCAAAACCTCACACAGACTGATGTGGTTAGCACTAAATCATGCAAAGACAAAAAGAAAGTCCACGATGAGGACATACGAAGCTGGTAGAGTTGAGCTTAAAGACTAAAAAAAATCTTTCCTTATCTGGGCAAAACTTTCTTTTCAAAACGCACAGGCACAGTGAAACATAATGGACACAACACACAGAATTAGTAAAAAGGGTGAAAAAAACCCCAGCATACAACATGAAAATGTGCTGGTAAATCCAAAGGTGATATGATCATTTTGTGCTATGTATTTGTTACGTCTCCTATCATGTGATGCCCATCAGGTAATAAAAAACCCAAACAGACTGCCTCAGTCGACAGTGTGATGTTCTTTCACAATGAGCAGAAAAGTTTGTGCCCGACCAAAATGGGTGACATGACGTGGATTTCTTCTTGAAATGACAACAAAGAGGTATGAATCTACTATCCTTGAGAGGATGATAACAAGCACGATGTCTTGTGCTCTGATCACAAACACATACTCGTGACATATAACATTTTCCCCTCGATACCTCTGATCAGTTCTTGAGGTTCTTTCCCTTCTGGTTCCAAAGAAAAAACCCTCGTATGTGAGATGGACTGAAGACCTTGAGCATCTTCTTCCTTTCTGCTTCTGGTTCTAACTTCCTGAGAAGGGATGTGCCGGACATCCTTTTTCAGAAATGACTGCCTGACTTCTGGTTTCCATTTGGTGGTGGCACTATCCCCATTTTCTGGAGAGTCTGTTTTTTGGTTTGAACTAGCAGGCTCTCTCTCAGTCAATTTTGTCTGGGTTTTATTTGTTACTGAGGGTTCTCTGGCAGTGGGCTCATGCCAGTTAATGTCAGCTTTTGATTCTTTCGTCGCAGGTCTGCTTTTTTCAAAACTTTTCATTTCATCGGTTATAGCTTGGAATGTATCTTGTTCTACCAATGATTTTATGTGTGTCAGAGGAACAATGTGTTGCTTATCTTCAGCTGTAACGCTCTCTGTCTGGACGTGTTTCTTTTGTTTTAAATAAACAGGCTTTGTTTGATGGATGTCTTCTATTTCAAAAGCTTTTTCTTCGTTACCAGCATCTTCTGCTTCAAAAAGACGTTGTTCTGGGGCATAATGCTCTACCATTGTTTGCATTGGTACAGAATTAACAATGGACTGTTTTTTAGTTTGCTCTTGTCTTGATTTTTTCTTTTCTTTTGGATAAATTTGGATATGTTTATCTTCACCAACTGTTACACTGAGTTGGTCCTCATCTCCAGCCACTATCTGCTGTTTAACTTTCTGAGTTACGTTATTTTGAGTTTTGCCCTTTGATAACGTATCAGGATTTTGAAGAGTATTATCAGTTTGGCTTTCTCTTTCTGACATTGATTCAGGATGTTTAACTTCTATTAGGGTCTCTCGGTCAGGTTTCATCTCAGTTGATCCTTTCCAAGGACTCACCCGATTGTCTTCAAGTGTAACTACTCTGGACAACATGGATTCAGGCAGAAGCTTACCGGTTGACTTAGGTAGTTTTTCAAATGCTGAATTTTCTTTTGACCCTTTTACTTTGTTATTTCCGTGTTCTGGTTTTATCTCTTGGTGTTTTTCTGCGTCTGTCCTACACTGAAAGCTGTCACATTCTTTGTCTTGTCTTTTCTCAAAAGTCTGTTCATTTAGTTTTAGTGGTTGTTTTTCCTTTTTGTAAACTGTCTTTGGTTTTTCTAATTTGTCAGGTAGTCCCCCTTCTTCTCCAACACATTCTTTGGTTTGAATAATTTTTTCTGGAGTGTCTACCTTCAGTATTCCTCTATCTGTCATGTCTTTTTCCAGAGTTAATTCCTGTAACTCTGGTTTCTTTTCTGATTTCTTTTTCAAAGAATGACCTTTGTCCATTTGTTTTTCTTTCCTTGAAATATCTTTTGACGTTGTTGACTGCATTTCTTTATTTTCATTTTCATCTTTATGTGAAACAATTTCCGTAAGTTTCTCCTCTGTTTCAGACACTTCACTGTCTTTGAATTGTGAATCTCTTAACTGACTTGACCGTGAATCTTTTTTCGGTCTGACTGGTTCCCTTGCTAATGTGGTCTGTCTGCCAGACTCAGATGATACATACAGCTCTTCCTCTTCTTCCCTAGATTTAACTATTCTGTGTTTGAAAGATATTCTTTCTATTTGTTTATCAAGTTCTGAAAAGTCTATTTCTTGTGTCTTAGCGGTTGTTTTAATATTTTCAGACTTTAATGGTTTTAATTTTTGGTCATATTGCTTTGTTTTACTTTGGAGACTGACTTTTTCAAAAGCTTTACCATCTGACTCAGGTTTTCTAATGGATAGTTTAGGTTCATCTTTGAGCACTTGGGTGACAATACTTTCTTTATCCTCGGCATCTCTTTCAAAGGTTACATGTTGTGATTCAATCACCTGTTTTTGGTCAGAATGAGTTTTTACTGAAATTTCTGGAATCTCAGATTTTCTTTCTATTTTCTCTTGAGAAACATCCTTACATTCTTTTGCATCATTTTGAATATATTTTATGTCTGTGTTTGCTGTTAGAGACTCACTTTTTTGGGCAGAAAACTCTTCCTCTTGACATTTTTCTTTGAAAAGTTCACCCTGAACTTTTGTCCTCAAAGATTCGCTCCTTGTCACTTCTTTAGATTTTGGAGAGACTCTTGTTTTAAGGCCCACTGTCTTTAATCCATCAGTAACAGACATATCACCGCTTAGAACCGAAAATTCAACGGGTTCTTTCCTCTGACTTAAAATCTCTTCTTGTGGAAAATATTTAATACTCTTGCTCACAATTTCTTGTTCCTCTTTATGATACAGTTCAGGTTTCTCTTCAACCTGTTCTGCTTCTACAACTTTCTCTGCAGATGATGCTTCCTCTGGCATGAAATCTTTTGATATCCTTTGAGCTCCTGCTCTTTTCACAGCCTTCAAAGGACTGATGTTGGCTGCTTGAGTATTGAAGTTTTTAAGAGGGGTAAAGAGGAAGCACCATATAAGCGATGCCAAGAGATTAGGGGGAAAAAAACAACAAAAACACAAAGACAAACACTTGAGGTTAAAAAAGACACACACATATAATATTTAAGAAGTGGAGCAGACAATCAAGGCAAAAAAAAGTTTTGTCATTGTACCTCTCTCTGGTCTTTTGTCTGTGATCTCGCCTTGTTTTTCAGGAGACAAAGCAGCAGGAATGTCTGCAGGGATTGTCTGAGCCTTAGCTTCTGTTTCTTTATTGTTCAACAGAATATATTTACATTTAGAGAAAGAAAAAAGAGGAAAAAAGATATAGACTTAAATGAAAAGGACAAAAAAGAATCCATTTGAAAAGATACGACAGAGTAACAGAAGAGTTATGTAGTGTGAAGACCATGGGAAACACGATGAAAATGTGGAATGAAGAGACAAACTGGAAGAGTTAACGATGGAAAATGTCATGATGTTAGTTTTTCTCTCTGTACCTTTGGAGGGTGTTTGTGGGGAAATCCGTTTCTTTCCCTCTGGTTTTAAAGGGACTGAAGGTTTTGTCTCAACTGTATCCTCAATAAAAAAATGTGTTTCTTCTTTTGTCTTCTCAGCGTCACCTCTCTGAGGAGGAACGTACTTGGATTCCTCTTTTTTCTTGTATACTTCTTCACTCTCTTGTTGGATCACTTTTAGCTTCTCAAGCAGGATATCTGTTACTGACTCCTTAGGTTCTACTTTAGGGGTCATCTCTACTTCAGGTTTTGGTTTTTTGGAAACATCCACCTTAGTTGTATCAATATCATCAGATTTTGGCTTCTCTCGTTTCTTTAGTGACACTTTTCCTGGTGCACTAGTTTCCTCTTTTTGGGAGTCTGTAATGACGGCTTGTTTAATTAGAGTTTCCTTCTTTCTGCTTATTTCCTCATCTGTCCTTACTTGAGACCGTAAAACTTCAGTTGGCTTGTCTTTTACTGTGACTTCTCTTGGTTCGATTGTTATTTCTGAAATTTCCTCAGTTCTACTGTATTTTTCTTTTTGAACAGCTGGTATTATTTTGATATCACGATCAACTGATTCCTCATGGATGACCTCTGTCAAAGCCTTTCTTTCAATTTCATGCTTTTCAGTTTGTTTTCTTGCTTCTGTGCTAATTGGAAAAGGTTTGGTTTCATCTGCATCTGTCATCAAGGAGATTACTTTTTCTAAATGTATTTCTGCTGTATCTTCCTTAGTTTTTTTGACTTCCTGGTATCTCACTTGTCTCTCGTCACTCTGTGTTATCGCTCTTTCCGTTTTGACAGTAAAACTAGTTTTTTGTTTAGAAATATCTTTATCTGGCTGGTTAGTTACTGATATGCTGTCTTTCCTCTCATCTGTGATTTTTCCTGTCGGTGACTCAATCGTTTGGACAAAAAGCTCTTCTTCCACTTTTTCTTTTGGAGGTTTATCCTCAAGGGTTGTGACATCCCTTTCCATGTCAGGTTCAGAATCCTGGACTACAGCAATGGTTTCTTGTGTTTTCGAGATGACTCTTTGTTTAGTCATTCTGGTCTCTTTCCTCTTTGACAAGTCAGTAACAGATATCTCTGTTCTCAGTTCAGATTCTTCTTCTCTTTTGCTCACCAGTTCTGATTTTCTGACGTCAACCTCGGATAACAACACTTTTGTCTTGCTCAGGGGAGTTTCCTCCTCATGCAACACTTTAGCATGTTCTTCCACCAGCTCTTCGTGTACCCACACCTCCTCTGTGGGGTATACTTTCTCCGTCACATAATAAACATCCTGTATCTTCTGAGCTCCTTTCCTTTGCTCAATCTTGACAAGACTTGTAGTTGCTAGAAGTTTTAAAAGATGTTGAAGAAGAGGCGTCATTTGGCGGCGCCAAGAGGTGATGACAAAACACAGAGACAAGGATCAGGGTTAGAGAGAGACAACACAAAGATTAATTAAAGGGCTAATGCTTGAGGTGATAATGCACCTGTTGTGATTAGCATCAAGAGTTAAAAATGTTGTTAATAAAGAACTCCATCATGTTTTCAGGTGGTCATTATACCTTTTTCTGGAGGAGAGACTTTTTTCTCCTGCTCAACCTCTGTGGGCAAAATCTTCTCAATCTTCTTAGTTTCTTTTTCTTATAAAATAATAAAATAATCAGTTTTTAATCCAAGATGGCGTGTGAGTAGAAGATCAATTAAAAAGGAGAATTTAGACAGTAAACAGACAAGAAATAACCATTACACATTAAATAACACAAAAAGAAGCAAGCAATAAGACACCAGAAAGAGCCATTAGATGTTTTTAAACCCTTCGAAGAAGTAGCAACTGTTCACTCTGTCCGATTTCATGTGATGTTATGAAGACTTGCTGCAGTCAGATTTAACTTCTGCTGTAGACTCAAAAAGAGAAAAAAAAGAAAGAAACAAACAAAGTTCTGCGTAGCAGTTCTGTGCAATGGTCAGCACTATTGGTCAAGTGATGCTTGTTTGAAGGTGAAAGTAGATCAAACAAGTTGTCCTAAGTTTTTGTTTCTGGAAAAATCTGACTATATTTGTAAGCATGGCTGTCTGCCACGGTGTCTTTTTGATACAACCACTGGAGGGTTCATACAAAGTGGCTTTGCAGAAATAAAGTAATTTGATGAACTGTTGCTTACTTTTGCTAAGTGTGCATATTCTCAGTGAATCTCGTAATTTTGTAGTGTAATTATTTGCATAAAGAAGACATTTTGATGTAAAATCAATATTTGTTTTTTTGAGTGAATGTTTAGTTAGCTAGCTGTTGTAACTGGACTGTTGCTGATGTTTCACAAGCATGACAAATACAACAACAACAAAAAAGAGTTGAGGTCTGCCTCAAATGTACCTTTGGGTGGAGTTTCTTCTACAGCCCGTTTAGGTGCAGCTTCTGGCACCTTCTCAGGTGGTTTATCAGGGCTCTTTGCAGGAGCTGTTTTATCTATAGAGACCCTCTCTGTTTGTTTTATAGGCACCTTTTCAGGTTTTACTTCCTCAACCTTTACAGGAGGCTCTGCAGGTGGCTTCTTCTCAAGAGTTCTCTCTTCTTCAGCTATCTTCTGAGGAACTTTTACAGGCTTCCTCTCAGAAGGAGCTTTCTCTGGCATTTTTTCCTCAAGTGGTTTTTCTGGAACCTTCTCAGGTACTTTTTCTGGCAACACCTTTGGAATTTCCTTCACTTTCTCAGGTGTTGGTACCTTCTCAGGGGTCTTTTCCTTTACCTCAGGTTTCTCTGGAGGTCGTCTCTTAGGTACTGCTTCAGGTATTTTCTCATGTTCGATCATCACAACAACCTCATCAAACAGCTTCTCGGGTACTTTTTCAGGCACTTCCTCAGGTAAGAGTTTAGGTTTGGGCATCAAAGCTTTAAGAATTTTTGACACAGACACATTCACAAGACATGATTATGAAGAATTGCAAGATGTGCTGGCGCACAAAAAAGGAAACATTTAACACAGCAAGGAACACTTTACTCCAATTACCCCCCTTTATGCCTTTAAGTACTTCTAATTAGACTGGAGGGTGGCACAAGGCAATAATTGTCCTCTGGGGACTGCCGCAAGATTTATAAAAATCTCACCAGTAATTGGTTAAAAAAAAAAAAAAAATTAACACCTCCTGCTATTTTAATACAATAATATTACATCAATGTACGTTTCCTGGTAAGTTGGGTAACATATTCCAACTTGTTTAAAACATAAACAGACTCAAAGGACAACAAAGAAGAGAAGCTAACAAAGTCTGGACTTGTCACTGAGAAAAGATCCATCAGAAACATATAAGTACCTTTCTCTTTCTTTGTCTGCTTTTCTTTGGGAGGGACAACAGTAGGTTCTGGTTTCTTGGTTGCTTCTGGAGGCTCTGGGATTTTTTCCTCAACATGAACTTTAAAGAGTACCATTCACATACATTAGAAACCTTTTAATGAACCTAAGTTAAAGAGTATTGTTATAAATGGAGAAACACCACTCTATCGAGTGTAAGAAGACAAAATTTTGACTAAAACTAAACAAGACATTGAGTATCCCCATCATAACATTGCAATAACTCTGTGTGCCAGAAATTACACATCAGACACAAGAAACACACCACGGGAGATGAAGAGAGTTTAAGATGAAAGTAAGAGATTAGGTTTTAGTGTATGGGGTTGCAGATTCTAAACTAAGCAAAACACTAAAAGTCTCAACAAGCATGAAAAATCACTCCATATTAGTTGAAGTGGGATGGCAGAGTTAAGATGATGATGAAAAACTCTAGAGCAACATCTCAATCAGAGATGTAATATACCTTTCTTCAGAGGTTCCTTTGGTGCAGCTGGTGGTTCGGGTTTGGTCTTTGGAGGTTCTGGCTTTGGAACTTTCAATTCATCTTCACCTTTTTTTACTGCTGGTACAGGTTTGGGGACCACCACAGGTTCTGGTGTTGAAACTGGAGGTTCTGGCTTGGCAACTGCATGTTCTGGCTCTGTTACAATAGGCTCAGTTTTACGGACTTCTGGTTTTGGTTTTTCTTGTTCTGGTTTTCGGACTTCAGGTTCTGGCTTTTTAAATGATGGTTCAGGCTTGACCTTTGCTGGCTCCAGTTTCACAGCCTCTTCGGGAACTTAAAGTAACATTTACTTTGATCAAGATATGAGCGAATACATTCAGGACACATAAAAGTCAAAGATTCGCTTCCACGCTTGAAGCTAAACAGGGACAGTTTTACAACTTAAGACAGGGAAACATAAACACAGACTTAACAGTCTTGAAAGTCTTTAAACAAAACGTACACATCCATACAAAGTGGGAAATACCTTTGGATGGGGGTGTTGCTGGCCTCTTCACTGGTACAGGCTTTGCTTCTGGCTCTGGCTCAACCTTTGTGACAGGTTTGGCTATAGGCTCTGCTTTGGGAGCCGGTGTGGGTTTCGGCTTTGGCTCAGGTTCTGCTTTCGGTTTGGGCTTGGGTTCAGGCTCAGGCTTAGCTGCAGGTGCCACTTTTTTGGGCTCAGCTGGTACCTGAGGCTTGTGCTCATCTTCAGGCAGGTAACACAGACATTAGCCAAGGTTAGCATGAAGTCCATAGTGGCATCTAATTGTTATTAAGAGTTGTTCAAAAGAGTGAGATGACACTCAACACTGAGACACACTGATGAAGAGCAAAACTAGCCACAGTATTTCATGGAAAAAACATAAAGTACCAATCACATAGTACAAATAACATGATTGAAGTCAAACAAAATTAAGACAAGACAAACACAAAGAGGTGAGAAGCTGTGAGCACAAGTAAGCTTCAACTGACGACACTGGATAAGATGCCAATCAACACAATAAACAAAGTTAGATACCTTTCTTTGGCAGTCCAGGCTTCTCGGCAGGTGCTGAGGGAGCAGCAGCAGGCTTCTTAATTTCTTCTGGTTCTTTTTCAAGATACATTCAAACACATGATAACTCAGAATATCCAAGAAAAGGAGACCAACAAAAAGGACAGACTGATTCTTAACAAGTACAAAGGTCAAACCACATCATACAGAATGGTCAACATAAGGACAGCCTCATCAGCAAAGATGGAAGATGTTAAGAAATGAGATGTTAGAAATCAAACATCTCTACCTTTGGGAGCAGGGACTTCCCTCTTCTCTGGGACTGTAACAACAGGAACCTTTTCCTCCACTGGCTTTCTGGCCTCTGGTACTTCAAAATTTTAGTAAATTAAGTAAAACTTCAAAAGCATTATGATATGCAACGAAGTCAGAGACCACACAAACTCAGTTACAATAAATACACAAGAACTGTTTTAAAGGTGTAAAAAACATGGAAAATCACAGATGAATTTGATATTAAACAGGTACATATCAACATTAGAGGTATGTTGGTACCTTTTGGTGGTGATGGCTCCTTTACAGCTGCTTTTGGCTCTTCTTCAGGCTTTTTCTCAGCTTTGGGAGCTTAAAAGACACCAATTGTGTTAGCGTCACAAGAGAAATGCTGTGCGTTTGCATGTGAAGCAGAGAAGCACAGCAGAAGACAAGACGGAAAAACATTAAGTAACTAAAGCAGATATTAAATAAGACTGGATTAATTAAGAGAGGAAAGAAAAAAACAGGACTGACAGGACAAAACACTTAAAGATTTTTGTAGTGGAAAACAGACTCATGAGGTAGCGTGCGGAGCTGCAGCAGGAAGATGTTAAGGTCTTTGGTACCTTTTGTTGGGATTTTCTCTCTAATTTCAACTTTCTTGCTCTCGACTGTCTCCTCAATGGGAACTCTGGCAGCTATTGAAAAAACAAAACAGAACACAGGGACACATCTAGAATCATTATCGTTGTCAGAACACATTAGCTGCCTGATGTTCCATGTTACTGCAGTAAAATATAACTATTTCACCTTTAAAAAAATAATAACACAGTTACCAAAAATCAAATGATTTTAGTCAAACTGTTAAATTGAAAAATGAACTCTTTGGATAAAGAGTAATTATCTCCAGCATGCTTATAAAATTAGTGCAGTATAAAATTGCATTGTTAAGAACACCCTAACAATGAAACACTGTTATTTAAGTGTCATCAGAGCTAAAAAGATCAACAAAAAACTTGAAAATGTACATTGTAACCAGTGAATCAGTTATACGTGAATTCTAACAATAATAAGATGGCTGATTATTAACATTCATGCATTTGGAGAAATGAATGATAAGTTTAAATTTAAAAAAAAGAGAGAGACAACATTGACCTCATACTGCAGATAAGGAAACGAGATGTTATGAAAGGCTCAATAAATACAGAAAAACAACGATTATAAGACAAACAAAGGAAACAGAGAGAGTTGGAGACTGCGACACAAAAAGGAAAAGACTGGAGAACATAAATCTAAAAAATAAAGACAAACATTAAGAGAGAGCCTCGGTTAAGAGCGGCTCACACATGCTGAGGTGTTAACAGAGGGATAACCGACCTCCCCCTGTGTGTTACTGTGATCGAATACCTTTGGCAGTGGACACCTGTTGTGTTACTGTCTCTTCTGTCCAGCTCTGATACTCGACTGAAGGTGTGACAACCACAACAGTGACAGAAGACAACAAACGTGAGGCAAACAGTTTGTGCGGGTGATGAAAACTTGTGATGTCATTCCATAGTCTGTCAAAGTCACTGTCATAAATTAGAACACTGAAGGGCAAAACTAACTTGACAAAAGCCAATCAAGGGACCACAAAGAGACACATCACAGTGGTAACAAGAGGCAAAATTTTACCCTGAGATCACTGTGAAAGATGGTCATAGTCCACATTCATAAACATTTACAAATTTGCTCTAAAACTTGAATTTTAACTTGAACAGTAAAAAAAACAGTTTTGCTCACATAATAAGAAGTCAAAGACTTTGACAATGAAATGGCAACAAAAGTGGTTGGTGAGTGCGTAATAAGAGAGTTGAGGATGGGATGAAATTTTGTAAGAATGAAAAAAGAACAACACACCCTCAAACATTAGAGACAAACAAACAAGAATAAAATTTAAAAGGACAAAGACATCCATGTTATATTTGCATGTGACTTCTGGGATCAGTCAGATGACCAAAAAATGATGTTATGATAAATGCAAGAGGCAGATTTGGGTACATTCCTATTCTCTTTAAATACTTTGATTGATTCTTAAATTTACAAACATTCCCACAGACACAGACTAAGATTAACAAGCAAATGTTCTGAATCCAATGAGCAATTTATTTAATCCCCTTTATTTGATAATTTACTGCACTATGGATAAAAAATCTCTGCAATGCTTCATTCCCGTCATAATTATTTTATCTTCATTTTCTTCCCCCAGATCTGCTCAGATGGTTGAATGGTGATGGAAAGGATGATGTTTAAGAGAAAAATAAATACATGTTGTACCTCGCTGCTCCACCTCCACCTCCTCTTCATAATGATATGAATATTCAGCTGATTCTTGAGAAAACAGAAGTGTTTTTTTCAGTTTAATTAATAATAAAAAGACAACCAAGTTTTGATTTTATGGTGAGAAACACGGATTAGTTTGATTGTCAGTGAGGTGAGGGATTACAACAGTAAAAAAGTAAATTAATTTGTTTTTAATGTTGATGTTACATCTAATCTGTAATTGACATATATGAAAAAGTTTAAGGGAGTTCATTTTTGGGTAAGTTTCATTGGGATGGATGATGTACACAGATGAAGCATAAAACACACAGCAAATACCTCTGTGTTCTTCTTCATAATGATAGAATTCAGCAGATTCTTTAAAAGACACAAAATATTTTGGTTTTATTGTTAAATTAACTTTGGGTCAATGTATAGTTAATTTTATTAGCTATAATTTTTGTTTGATCAAGAACTGGTAGAATACTCCTTTCCAATAAATAGGGTTTACAGTAAACATAACTGTGCTCCTGATTCCAGTCTTACCTTGAATTGCCATTGATGAAGGCACTTCAGGCCTCTGCACTGAGGAGTCTGGCACATCTACAGAATATGGTTCATACCAAAGCTTAATTTACAGAAACTACCATAATGCAACAGTTATTTAAAAACAAAACAAGAGTGCAAGTATTGTTAAATTACAGAACTATTATTGATTTTATAGGATATTATCGTCAACTGCTCTGCTATTAAAAGTCTGACATTTTTGGAAAATCCTCCTGCTTCCCAGCGTTTGCCAGAGTTATTGGAAGGAAATGTTAGAGGACATGAAACTGCTAATGTAACCCACAAACAGCTAGCATTATGCTGTATATGCTAACTATCGCTATGTCACTATGACATAACTATCATAACATTGACGAGAAATGGGTAATGCAACTAGCATTTTCTGGCTGGTGGTTATCCAGAAGTTTTCCCCCTGCCATTGTGCTACAGTTAGATTAACTATGAATTCCTAAAACAACGGTTAGCCACAGGTTGTAACCATTACTGACATAACAGTTAACTATGGTAACAAACCATGAAACTTTTAACTTAAAGTTCGATATACCAACTATACCTTCTCTTACTTTTGCCGATTTTAAACCTCTAGCACAATGATCTTTAGCTGCGACCAGCAGCTCTACAGGTTGCTTGGTCAGTCAGCTCAGGTCAGGTGTATATGTCAAGGTGTGTGTTTGTGTTCATGCCAATTGGCTAAAAGGGGACGTAACAATGAGAGTGGCCTATTGTGAAAAGGCCCATAACTTTCATGGATTCACAGACTTGCACAAGATTTAGCTGAAAGGTTTGCAAGGACAGCTGATTAACTGTTTGGGCCAACTGGCAAAAGGGGTTGCAGCAGTGGGAGTGGCCTGTAACAAAAAAGTGTCTAAATAGATTCATGTAACGTGGCCAGACTTTGTAAAAGCACACAGACACACACACACACGCCCTTCCATAACTTATTCGTTCGTTGACTCTAACATTTTGGCTGCTGGTCACAGCTATTGCAAATTCACGTTTGTTAAATGCAAAACTCTCTTCAGCGTGAGACTTTTCAGAAATGGTTGATATATCAGGAGGCAAACAGTTTTACAAACATGACAAAATAAAAATATCCACACGGACAACATAACTTTATCAGCACACAACACATCTCCACATTTTTACAAAAACAAAAAACCCCATTAACACTAAAAACAAAACAAACGACAAACTGTTCCATTTCATCAGTACTGCTGTAGCAGTGTGCTACTGTAGATTAAAGTTCGATTTACTAACAGTTTGCAGCTGCCATATGACCAGCCAACTGCAAACTGCTAACAAAATAGTATTCCAAAACTATTTGTTCCTTACAATACATCTAATTGCTGTTATAATAACACTGATTATGCTAGCTGTTTAGGTACACTGGCTAACAGTTCCACCCAACTTTCAGTCTTTTTGCTAAGCTTGGCACATATGTTTACAACTGATTATTTTATATCAGACTCTGGTGAAGAGGAAGAACAAGAGGATTTCCTAAAATGTTGATTATAGGTGGAAACAGTGTAAAAAATAAAATACTTACCGAAGGGCACCATTGCTAATTCAATTTCTGCGAAGAGGGGAAGAGTAAACAATGTGTTAAAGACTAAAAGAGACAAAAGCTGAACAGAAGCAGAAAAGGTGCCCCCTGACTAGGAACTGTACCTTTGCCAGACAAATAAAGCTCAGCTGTGCTCTTAGCCTCTCCTCTGGGCTCCAACCTCACAATCACTGAGTACACGCCTATACGGGATTATTAATGAAGAGTTTAAAACTCAAGACAAAAAAAACATTGAAAAAATCTTTAGGGCTCTGTGATGGGCTTTTGGGGCTCGATGACACTCTACACACCTTCGTCTTCAATGGTCACATTTCGGATGACCATGAAATGTCTTCGGCCCTCGCTTGTGAAGTTGTACTTAGGGCTCTCTTTCAGTTCCCAGGTGTCTTTGTACCATGAAACAATAGCGTTGTCGAAGGACACCTCACATTCAAAGGTGGCCGACTGGCGCTCGTTGACTTCAATGTTGTGGATGCGTTTGGTGAAATGAATTTGTTCAGCTAAAACAGATAAAGACGTGAATGGGTAAACATGTTTGGCATCACAACTGGGAATGTATGACAATACTTGAATGGTAGTTTTTATCGACACAACATCCACATGGTTAGAAATGATGATCAAAGGAAAGTTCATGGGACGGTTATGATGACTTGTTGTTGAGGGGAGGATGGATTTGAGTCGAGACGGACGTAAGAAGACAACGAATAAGATGACGAATGCCGCTTTTGCAAGATACTCCAGGAGAGAAGAGGTGTGAAGAGTGTTAAAACAGAGGAGGACAAATCTTAGAAGAAAGAGAAAAAAAGAGGGCAAAGTCCAAAACTCCAACATTAGTCTCAGAGTTTGATGGGGTCGAAAGAGGTTAGTAAACGGGCAGAACATCCACCACGTCTAGGATGCTGCAGGACTGTTTCCAGGTACAAACCTTCAACCCAGAGGTCAGCCGAAGACTCCAGGTTCTGATACCTGCAGGTGTATCTGCCCTGGTCTTCAGTCTTCAGGTCTCTGATCAGAAGCTTCTGAACCTTGTGTTTCACCTCGGACGTGTATCTGCCCTTCATCTCTAACTGCTTGCCATTTTTAAACCATTGAGCCTCTACATTAGGGATGGACAACTGACAAGACAGAGTACACGACTGGCCTTCCTTACCCGAAGTGTCCTGCAGATGCTTCTCAACCTCCGCTTCTGAAAGACAGAACACATGAAGAAAAAACAAGTGTCATCTGTAAGAAGGGTTCAAATATTAATGAAATGGAACGGGAAGTGCAATTTCTTTCCACATATTTATGCAAAAGTGAGATGCTTATGAGGGACTTGTTGCGGATACTATTGGGGGTTAATCTTGCTGTGATGGTGGCATATAAATGATACGTGATATATTACTAAGAGATGCTCTACAGCTGCATGTGTACAGTGTCAGTACTGACCCATGACAGTGAGCTTGGCGCTGGAGATGTGCGGTCCACAAACTACGCGGTAGTTGCCCTGGTCAGACGACTGGCACTTCTTGATCTTCAGCAAGTGGCGGTCACCACTGATGCTGATGTCGTACTTATCACTGGTGTCCAGTTTCTGAGTGCCCTTGTACCATGACAGGGTGATCTCCGGGTAGTTGATCCTGATCTCACACTCAAACGTTGCCTCCTTGTTTGTAAAGACGGACTGATTGGAGATGTCCCTAACCACTGTGACAGGCTGCAGGACACAAGAGAATTAACCCTATGAAGTCTATGTTACTGATTTTTTTTTTTTTTGGAAACAGATTATTTCTTGTGGTTTGATTAATAAGAACAACCATTACTGATATTTTATATTACGAATATATTGTGGTGTGGCTGGAGGGCAGTTTAAAGTAAATGTCAAAATGAATTTCACTCAGTCTGTAAAAACAATGAATTTTTGTGCTTCGATGTGAGAATAAAGTTTTGTTTCTTTAAGCAGCCAGTGGACATGTCCTGACCTCTGTCCGCTCCATCCTCTTCTGCAGGTCAGCCACCAGTCGGGCCATGTCCTCGTCAGATTCTCTGTCGCCACGTTCCAGTTCCTGTCAACAACCACAATGGTATTCAACAGGACATCTACAAACGCAAACACATTACAAAGACGTGACTGTGGAGACAGTTACCGGTCTTCCACTTTCTTCAGCTTTCTCCTTCTTCAGCTGCTCGATGGCCTGCAACAGGCCTCTGTAGTCGGTGATGCCATACATTCGGGCATATTTCTCATACTCTTTAGGGTCCACATTCCTCAGCAGCTCCACAATGTCGATGTCCTTCTCCTCCTGTGGACTCTTCTGCTTTGATGGAGTCCTGGTAACAGGAGTTTAGAAATTAGAAATGACAAAATTGACAAAATATAAAGGCGAGCTGTCAAAAACATCCGACACATTCATAAACTCACTTCTTCAGTTTGGCTCGGAGGTCTCCTTCAAGCAAAGCCGATTCCTTCTTTTCGTCCACGTGCAGGTCAGAGCTGCACTCGATTTCTCCGTGCTTGTTGGAGGCGACACACCTGTACTGACCTGAGTCTGACTTGGTCACCTCTTTGATCTCCAGTTTGGCCTCTTGGCCCTTCTGTTCAATGGAGATCCTGCCGCCATGCATGAGTTGCCTCCACTTCCCCTTCATCCATTTAACGCTGGGGATGGGATCGCCACCCACCTTTGCGATAAAGGTGGCCGTGCCCTCTGTGGAACAACAGAAGGGGAGTTAGAAGAACAACGTCTTGTATAAGCGGGCTGCCTGTGTTCTCTCAAATGCCCAAGTGAATTTCTTCCAAGGGGGACAATAAAGGTTTATCTTATTTTATCATAGTCATTGGTCTTAAATTTCAATTTTTCAATTTAAATTTTTCAGTAGTGCTATAACAAAAAGCTTCTATATGAACTTGATTATGTAACAACAAAAACATTTGTATTCAAATTCTACCAGAAGTTGTTGGACACTGATTATTCTCCATCCCTTTCTGAAGGGTCATTCAATTATTTTTTAGTCCTCACAACATGTAGCAATGCATTCAGCTGGCTATAGACCAACTTTTTCTTTTCTTTTTGCTGTTTGCCTCCCTCCCGAGCTCCAGACAAGAAGATAGATACCATTCTTTCAACTGTGCTTGCAGTAACAAGGAGGAGATGGGCTGAGTTCGCCAACAGTTAATTAGCTTAGCTCAAATACTGGTAGTCAATGGAAAAGAGCTAACCTGTTTCCACCTAAACTCAACAGAAAAACTTTCCAACAACTTTAAAAGGTCCTGTGTGCTTGTTGTGAATTGTTTAATTATCACATCGTGTTATTTTTAGACTCAGATTAGCATTTTGTGTAATTTTAGATTCAAATACATATCAGAAGTGAGCCTCAGGGCGCATGTGCGCTAGTAAACAACAGCAGAAGAGGAAATACATTAAGAACTACATAAACGCTCAGCACAGTGGGTGAGCTCTGCCCGTCTCTTCCCTGTCACTGCATGCATAGTGAAAGAATGGTATCTATCTTCTTGTCTGGAACTCAGGAGGAAAATAACAAAAAAAGTTGGCGCACCCCTTTAGACAAGAGCCTGAATTAATCAATAAGAAAACATAGTTTGTACTTAACTCCACCTACACAAAAGAAAGTCTAACCCAAATTTAATAAAAGTTATGTAACATTTTAATTAAGAATGAAAACAGAGCAAAAGGGTATTGGAATAATACATGACCAAAGTGTTTGTAAAATGAAGGGGTCCAGATAAATATTGAGAGAGCTCCTCACAAATATCACCTCTCTTAACCATTTGTGTGCACTTTTGAGACAGTCCCTAGCTTGAGCTCCTCAGGTTCTCTACTGCACAAACATGAAACGGGGCAAGCTGGCAAAAATACAGCAAAGTTCAGAGTTTTAACTTCGCACATGTTGATTGTTTGGACAGGACAACACTACAAATGTGGTCAAGATATAAATTTGCAAATTACTGCTCTTTTTTTGGCTACAGAAGGATTAATTCTACATTTTGAGAAATACACCGTTTTTTAAAAAAACAGAATAGGTGTGTGTTGTGTTTGTGTCACGTCTCACTCTCAGTGACTTGAGCAGTTTTTGGCTCTTCGATGAAAAACAGGTTATCCAGTTTTTTGGTTGGAGCAGCTGCTGGAGCTTCTGCAGGAGCTGGAGCTGCCCCTGGTTTCTCTGCAACACATCATGACAGAGTTACAGCACTTTTCATTTTTGTTCACAAATCCTGACACTGAAATATTTTTGCAAGAAAGCTTTTCTTTTTCATTTTAACTTCAAAGTGATGATAAAACAGCAGGACTGCACATAAACTTCAGTTTAGCTGGTAATGAACAAAAGTCTGCACACATCAAGCTGTACCATGTCGCATATCAATATGTTTTATTAGAAATATTAAATTAAAATAAAATAAATTTCAATCAAATACTGATATCCACAGAGCAAAAACAACCCTATCTTTATTGACACCAGCGGGTCAATACATTTGATCAGGTCATACTTGATTAATGAGGTCTGTTGCAAAAATATTTAGTAACATGAAACCTGTCCACCAGATCGAGCTGTTTGATTCCTGTCATGTACTAGTACAAAATTATTAAACCCAATATTGAGCATGATAACATCTACAAAAAAAACATCATTCAACAGTAGACAGGTTACTTACATTATGCAGTTAATGCAGACAATTAGATATTAAAAGTTGATTAGATAGACATTTCTTACGCTTTTTCTCTGTGAACAGCATCTGTTCGCTTACTGTTTAATATGCAACTATTTGAGTCTAGGTGACATTTTTAACTGTAACCAATTTCTCACACTATGTGCGCAACACAAACGTTAAAAACACTTTACTTAATCTGTCAGTAATGGAAAGGTCTCATTCAAATATAAGAATAAAAGTTTATTGTAAACAAACAGTGAAGTTAATTGTTACAATAGATGTGGTCACCAGTGCAGAATATAAGTTTTTACCTTTGACAGTGACTTTGGCCTTGCAGAACTCACTGCCAGCATCATTGGAGGCTTTGCAGAGGTAATCGCCAGCATCGTGTCTGGAGGCTGAACTGATCTCCAGACACGCTGTCCCGTCGGAGAAGCTGATCCTTGTGCTGCCGGCTGATGTCAGGTCCTTCCTGTCCTTCATCCACTGGATCTTCAGAGGAGGAGACCCGCAGACATGACACTTGAGACTCAGCTTCTCACCCTCATCCACAGTCACTGGTTTCAGAGGAACATCGAACACTGGAGGCTTCTTGGCCTCTGCAGAAAAGACAATGACAGTTTGATTGCAGCGGATTGTGTTAGTGTCAGTGCTGAGGGTACTGAAATAAACTTGTTATGGTGAAAACAGGTTAAAGGAAAACTATAGATTGAAAATAATAATAACAAGCAAATATTCATGATTTGGTGACTACTATGGTGACTACTCCTAAACTCCACATAATGGGGCGCCCTGGTAGCTCAGTTGGTGGAGAAGGTGTCCAGTGAACAGAAGTTGCGTCCTCACTGCAGCAGCCACAGGTTTGAGTCCATCCTGCAGCCCCTGCTGCATGTCATTCCTTCTCTCATTCCCATTTCCTGTCTAATCTTTTAGCTGACCCATCAAATACAGTCACAAAAGAATCCAAAAAGGTTCTAAAACAACAACAGCCACGACCAGTTAGTTCAAAAATGATCAGACTAAAAAAAAAATGTTTCTACAAAACTCATTAAATATATTTTTAAAAAATAATTACATAATAATTACAAATAAAATAAATGATCCCGTAATTCCAACATTTCTAACCCGCAATTAAGTCTTAGCCTCTTGTATGTCTTAGCGTACATGATCTTACCATATATTTTCAAGTTTACGGATGAAAAGCAGAAGAAAACATTTTAAAGCTGTTGTGTTTAAAAAGATTAAAAGTAGGAAATGTCCGTCATACTCAGGCAGAGTTCAAAGTAGCATCTGTAAATGGTCTTGTTTGGTCTGACCAAGAGTTTACAGTGATAAAAAATACAAGCAGAGGAATTGAAAGTCTTGTCGAACTAATAACAATTGCAACAAAACCATGCGTTGATGTTTCTGAAGTATTCATGTTATGTGTTGTATAACTCTGTTAGTCAAACCCACCTGAGATGCCCACAGTTATTTCACAGGAGGCTCTTCCAGCTTCGTTGGAGGCCTGACAGGAGTACCTGCCGCTGTCAGTCACCTGACTGCTCTTAATGCACAGCACAGCCACATTACTCTTAAAGCTGATGTCATATTTGTCAGAGCTGAAGATCTCTGAGTTGTCTTTGAACCAGCTGACAGACATGGGCTGCGAGCCAGAGACTCTGCCCTCGATCTTCACCAGTTTGCCCTCCATGTCCTCGATGTGCTCCGAGGGCTTTTTGGTGAACACTGGAGGGTTTTTACGCTCTGAAAACGAAAGGAAAAAAGTGACTGTGAGGAGAGGAAGTTTGTTTCTTTTACACAAAGAATCGCCCTCAAAGGAGGCCTTAGTGTTAAAGAAGAGAGGGCCGAGGTGAGATGAGTGTGGCCCGGGTTAAAATACCTTTGACAGTGATATCAGAGGAACAAGAGTCCTTCCCCATGTCATTAGAAGCATGGCAGAAGTATTTCCCCGAGTCGGCTTTATCTGCCTTCAGAATGGTCAGGTGGGGTGTGTTATCCACACAGGTGATCTTATAATTCCCCCCAGAGCGTATATCTTTATGGTCTTTGGACCAAGTGACTTTTATGGGGGCAGAGCCGGTCATGTGACACTCAAGCTCAATGCTGTCACCCACCGTCACCTCCTGTGGTGAAAATTTCCTGTCAAAGACTGGAGGGTATCTTGGTTCTGCAGAGTCCATGAAAGAGTGGAAGGAAGACAAGACAGCAAATGTTTAGACAGAAAAATCTAAACATCAAACAGGTCACACTGTCTGATCATTTTTTCTGAGGCTCATTCACAAGAAAAAATTCGTTAGCGTTTCTGGAATCAACCACAACACATCTCACAACGACTTCCTGTACTTTTATTTAACTAAGCCAACAGTTTCTCAACCTCAGTCGGGACCCAACATGAGTCAAAACCAGAGTAGGCAGTTTATTTTTTGGTGTCATTGGGCAAAACTCCTATAATAACCTTTCAGCATATTGCAATTCAAGTCGGCTGAAAGAACACTAGAATTTCTGCACCTCTCTTTGGCTCCCTGTTCAGACCATGATGGGGTATTTTTGGCAAATCACGGATCATTTCAAAGAGCGCATTTTCCCATTAGCTGCTCTAAGCTGAGCTTCTTAGTGGCAGGTGACATCACTATGAGCTAAATGGCTGCTGAAACAAGTGACATGCCTTGTGCTCCAAAACTGGCCTCTGCTAACTTAACAAGCTGAGTTGCAGGCAACATCGACAGCTGGTTTGAGTCGAGCTGAGACGGACCAGTTTACACCGCTGCAACTTTCCCTGCAACCGTTTTGTCTCGTCCTGAATCTTTGGTGCAAACTGGCCTTAAAAGAGAGAGCGACAACAAGCAGAATAAAAGAAAGCTGGAGCAAAAACAGGGAGGGGAGGGTGCAGCGGGGTTTTTTCCTGAGAAGTCTCATGCTACACCTCGCTTGATTTCCAGATGTTGCCTATCCCAGCTTTGAATTCGTATGTACATGAGTTCAAGAGATTTCTACAACTGACACAATATAATGTTTGTGATCATTTCTGGCTGGACCGCTGGAACCGCAGGCACAGCCCAAGGTTTACATCTGTCTCTGAGTGAGTGACTGAGTGAATAAGTGAGGCGACCAAATCTCATGATTAGTCAGAGAGTCATAGCTCTGTCCTCATTGGTTGTTGCCCTTTTAAAATTCATCCGTGCCAACAATGATTACATTGTCAGGGGTAGTCTCGCCTACTGTGGAGTGAGTGTGGTGCAGAGACAACCGGAAGCCAAAAAATAGCTGTTAAATAATCACATAGACATTATAATACTGTGTTAATTGACATTCTGACCTGCCATGCATTGTGGTACGAGACAAATACATGTTTTTTGCTTGAACTCGTATCACGTTTTCACCGTAAGTAGACAGCGAGACCTGACAGCTGTGCTTCCTGCTTCTCTCTGTCCAGGCACAGAGCTGCAACAGTCAGTCACTGGACAGACGGGTGGCAGCTATATTCCACATAAATTCGGCAGTTTTTAATCTAATATCTCAGACACCGCTTACAAACATGACTGTTTTTTGCTCCTGTAATGAGGCTTTGTGGGATGGTCTGTGGGATATTTCTCTTCCATAGTGAGAGTCTTTTACTTTTTACTTTTAGGGGGACTCAAGGTAGGCTACATCTATTCAATCAGAGCCAGGGCTGACATTAACGCTTTCTCGAGGCAAGCAGCCTAAACTCTGTGTTTCTGTGAGTAAAACGTGACACATTGTTGTGGCTGGCGAGTGGAAAACAAATGTGAAAATGAAATTAATTCAAAGTAAACTGCCTCCACATATCGTGGAAGCAGAGCCCTTTTCAGTGCAGCTGATATTAATCTCAAAAGCAAACAAAACACTCCAATTAATCAGCTGAAGCGCTTCCAAAGTACACAGTCATTATTACGCGCCTCCTTATTTTTACCCTTGAGGTCTGTGAGGAGAAGGAAGAGGAAGGACAGTGCATCATCAAGTGAAGCAGGAGCAGTGTTTCTGCTGGTAATGCCTGTGACCGCCATGGCTATCCAAAATGTCAAAGGCAAATAAAATGTTTTGCGATCAGTCAGCTGATCCGCTTCCTCAATATATACACAGTTATTATTAACGCGCTAGCACGTTTACTCACGAGGCCAACACTGCTCTCTTTGGAGCCTGGGCAGGAAGTGGAGATGACCCATGACCACATTGTCACAGTCCATGACCACGCAGCATCATGAAGAAGATTCAGAGATTCATACATGAAACGTCGCCTTCATAACCTGATCTATCCCAGCGCCTTCAACCTGCGCTGGACTCCTCGTGTCAGTCAGCTGTTACTCTGTAAAATCTAGTGTGTTGGGAAAACATCACATTTCGACACGGTCGCAGAAAGTAAAGTCACAGAAAAGTGAAAAGTGCAGCATCCTTCTCATAACCCAGCGCACAGCAGACTCTCTCTTTCTGCAGCTGCTGACAGCCTGTCACAGCAGGGCCGGTCCTAGATAGTTTGGGGCCCTTGTCCAGATTAGGATTTGGGGCCCCCAAACTGCTCCTGGCATCAGTCAACCACCATTACATGTTGTTAGTTGGATTTTGTTACCATCCATTATAAAAACAGATTTATGGCTCCCTTTCTAATATTTCCGAATTGAAATACTATTAATGTACATTTTTGTAAGCTTAGCCTATGCGTTTTGCTTCAGACAAAAGTGGACATGTAAATTGAAGAAAAATTAAAAATCACCTTAAAAATCAAAGTAAATCACACAAGCAGAAGTACTTTTGATAACACTTTCTATGAAGTGTGTCTCTATATTGCATTATAACACATTATAATGCATTATGAACACACTTATAATGCATTATTTATGGTTAGGGTTATGGTTACAGTTAGGGTTAACCCAAACCTTACTTATAACTATAATTATGCAGCACAATAGGCACACTACAATGCACCATAAGTATGTTCATGATGCACTACAGATGGATGCATTACAGAAAAATGGTTACCATACTTTTTATAATGTTATCAGCACATATGTTGGGCTGACTGCCGAGAAGATTACAGCAAAGATCACAACTATGGCTTTTTTAAAAAATATATATTTTGGTGAGTAAGTTTTGTTATCAGCAACGTAAATAGCATTAACCTAATAAACCACATTTACTGCTTAACCCAGATGCGGTCCTGCCACATACTAGGTTTCTACCTAGTTTTGTTTTTGTTGTTGTTCTTTTTATTATATGGATGTAGAAACATGGGAATCCTCTGGTTAATGTAAAGATCCCACAAGTTTAAGCCACTAGATTGAATGTTTTTTTCACTTCGTCCCCAAAACCTTTTTTTTTTCTGTTAGTTTTGTCAATGGTTTTAAAGACCAAAATACCCTTGAGCCTCATCGAGACAAAGACAGTGAGAGGTGTGAATCAGAGATGTGGTAAATCATGCCACCTGATGCCACGGTTACTGCTTCTACCTTAACCCTTAATTAAACTTTGAGGTTGATTAAAAGGTTGAGAAAATTTTCCTCAGTGTTTCGAACTAAATTGTTAGTAACAAAACCATAAAGTCTGTCATAAACCCAAACAAAACATCAGGCTGTTTGTTTACTGAAGAACGTGTCCTCATCACTGAACTAATTTGTGGTACAGACCTTGTAGAGTGAGCTTTGCTCTGCAGGAGGCCGACCCCACGCTGTTGGTGGCCACACAGGTGTACTCCCCAGAATGCCTCATCTCGCTGTGGCTGATCTGCAGCACAGCCGTGTTGTCGTCGTATAGCATGGAGAACTCGTCTCCCTGTCTCAGAGGTTCACCGTCTTTTAGCCATGACACCTCGATGGGTGAAGAGCCGGCCACACGGCACTCAAAACTGACCGGCTGACCCTCTGTCTGCTGGAGGCTGGTGATTTTCTTAGGGAAAGATGGCGGCGTTTTGGCCTCTGGAGAAGGTAACGACAGGACAGTAAGAAACAGGATTTTAAATGGGAAGTTTTTTCATGGTATCAAGTGGTGGAATATAAGTATATTTTCTTCATGTGGAACAGCAGCATACCGAAATATCATAATGAAAAAATGTAAACGTTGTGGAAAAACCCTGATGAAGACCTGTGGTGGTCAAAACATGTTGGCATTTTAAAATGATTTAGCCACTAAAATAAGGCTTTTTAAGTCATTATTTCCTTCTACATCTCATATTTTTGGAGTATCTAGATTGTTGTCCTTTCATTTGTGAAAAATTTTGTTTTACTTTGTACACACAAACACGGCAGGAAAATCCAATCCTCTATTTACACGTTTCCTACTTTTCCCTTTGACTTTTTAATTGAGTCATTGAAAATATTAACAATTCAATGTTGTAAAAATTTTGAATACAAGAAATTTAGCTTATTTTTTTACAGTGAAAAATAAGACATTGTGTGGATGACCCACATTTTCTCCAAATCATGTGATTGTTTTATTTTAATTTTTATGAAGCGGCCTTGAGCCATCAAGACTCAACTTTGGAGCTTTTGCTTTATTTTATTCATTTTTATCTCAACTTTGTTTAAACCTTTGTGTCTCTTTTGTTATATCTTGAAAGCACTTTGTAAATTCTGCTGCTGCATAAACATTTTAGCTTCTTTTTTAAGACACTACAAATTAAGACACTACAAAAAAAATAAATTAAAAATGAATTATTAGATTAAGAAAAAAGTAGCTTGTATTTTTAAGTGTTAAAATAAGAATCACATTATTTATATATCAAAAATTAAGCTAGGTTATATTTAAAAATAGACATTTTGGGAGAAAAACTGCCAGAGAGGGATGCAGTTTGAAGACAAATTCAGCTCATTACCTAGCACATTTAGCCTGCAGGTGGAGGAGGCGGAGCCTATCCGGTTCTCCGCCTTGCAGGTGTACTCTCCGATGTCAGCCTTGGTGGCTTTGCTGAGCTTCAGACAGGCGATTCCCTTTGAAAATTCTAACTTACAGGTGGGGCTGGACCGGACTTTGCCGTCAGCCTTGAACCAGGACACCTTAATCTCAGGTGTGCCGCCCACATGACACTTCAGACACACTGCGTCTCCTGTTGTCACCTCCATGGGCTCCAAGGACTCAACAAAGTATGCTGGCTCTGCAGCACAAACAAAAAACGTGTAAAGCCTGACATCTGCTGGTGAAAGCAAATATTGCACAGAATACGCACCTCACTTAGTGGATCTGCAAGAGTATTTTGGCTAAGCTAAGCATAAATCCAAAGTACAAATGGTTTGTTTGTTTGTGGTCACTTAGATCATTAACATTAAGAAAAAAGCATCAATTTGTCAAGAAAAAACTAAAATATCCGCAGAATCAGTTAAAAGATGTTGGTTAATAACAGCTGAACTTACCAAGGATGGACACGGCTGCCTCACATGTGTCCTTTCCAGCATCATTGGACACCTCACAGGAGTATTTCCCTGCAGCCTCTTTGTCGTCGGTGCTGAGACACTCGAGGATGCAGGAGCTTTCAGTCGTGGTGATGTTGTATTTGTAAGAAGCAAAGATCTGCTGGCCATCTTTGTACCAGTTCACAGTGATTTTAGGAGTTCCAGTATAGGTACACTCTAGAGTTAAAGGTTTGCCCTTCTCAACAGACACATCCTTCAGCTTCTTGGAGAAGGCTGCTGGCTCTGAGTGACACAATGAAAAACACAATATTTAGAGTTTACACACAAAGTCACAGGAGACTAATCTTAGGTTGTTGTTGTTTTTTTTTTTATAGGAAATTACTAGACTGATTAAGATCAATGTTGTTTAATGAAAAGGTGTATTTTCTATCACAGTCCTGCACTTCCCCAATATTTTTTCCTTAGTCACTTACTACTAATATTTTTCTCTGTACTTCCATCAGTGAAATGGGAAGAAATTCTGGGGAACTTGTTTGTAACTTTGAAACTTTCATAGAGGAGAATTTTATCTTTCAGAGATAAATATATTTGGTTAATTTAACCACTCACTTTGTTTTTCAAATTTGCTTTCTGAAACACATTTCACGAGCTCCCGAGGGCCTGGATCGGTCATCAGGTCACTAGTTTGGTTCCTTCATGTCTTTGTGAGCAAATGTTCCTTAAGTACAAGTACTTTGAAACTAAACATTTGAACCTGTAGCAGCCCAGAGTCCTAAAATGTACTGTACACTGTTACTGCATTCTGATTGAATATCAGAAAACTCATGAGCGCCTCCTGCTGGCTAGAGAAGTAAATTAAGAGTAATTAGGACTGACGCAGACAATGGCAAAACAGATGTTGCATTTAATTTACTAGTGTACTCAAACTAAATACTGCTTTAGTTTAAATCTACTACATTTCAGGGTGCAATATTGTATTATTTATTGTATTATTACATTATGTATTTTATATTGTACCTAATATATATATATATATATATATATATATATATATATATATATATATTATATTTTATTA
>JAQLOL010000005.1:28295605-28316544 GCA_029783665.1 Naso thynnoides | reverse complement strand
TATATATATATATATACTTGTTTGGCTTTTTTCCCTTCTTCTTTTTTTGGACCTCATCCATATGGTCACTTCAGATCAACATAGCCAAACTGAAAGCATGATAATGTGCCAACATTCACTAAGGAAAAAAGCATTTTTAGGCTAAAGAAAAATTTTTACAATGCATGTACCTCAAAAGCTCAATTGTTAGACTGACACTGTAAGGATTAATTAACAAGTAATTAATATAAGAAGCAAGTCGCAGTCTCTACTTTTCTCACCTTTTACAACCCATGAGGCTGTGGTGTCACTGGAACCTGCCTTGTTGACAGCTTTACATTTATACACTCCAGAGTCAGATAACTTCAGTGTGGGAATTTTGAGAATGCAGTTGTTGTCACTGAATGAAATCTCATAGTTTGGTCCACTCTGTATCTCCTCCCCGTCATGGTACCATGAGATGGTAAAAGGTGGAGAGCCTGACACTTTGCACTCCATCTCTCCTGTTTCTCCAACAACTGTGTTACAGTCCTTTAATTTTCTAGAGAATGATGGAGGTATGATCTTATCTGTTAGAGGGAGGAAACAAGAAGTAAGTTGTGCATCAGGACAAGTACAAATGTATATGTGCTGTCATTAAAGGACTGGGTATGAAATTACCATGAAAGTCCAGTCAACAATAAGCCTGTTTGACTCTTTGATTAGACAGGTCCTGATATAAATCGAATCTGTGACAATTTCAGGCTAAGTATTATTTAGGTAAATTTCTTGTATGACTGCCTTCATAAAGACAATGGTAAACATTTGAGAATTTGAGATATTGGCAATCATTTTGGCATTGATACCAAATCTCAGGTTTTATACTGATAATGACTTGGAAAACACCAAATCATACCCAGTCCTTGTTATCAAAATGTCATCAAAGTGGGGAGAAGACACTAACCTAAGACGGTGAGATTAATTTTACTCAAGTCCTTCCCGACCTCGTTCATAACCTCAAATGTATATTCTCCAGAGTCCATTTTTTCAGCAGAAAGCACGTTCAAGCTGGAAATCATTCGAGAAAACGAGATTTTATATTTCCTCCCGGAGGCGAGCTCAATGCCATCCTTGAACCACTTGGGTTTGAGCTCCGGGGTTCCACAAACTTTGACCTCTAGGGCAGCAATGTCACCTGCCGTCACACTCAAAGCATCAGGCTTATCCACTATCTTAGCAGGCTCTGAAATCAACAGAGAATTAGAAGAAAATGTTTTTAATCAAACCTGCGGGAAACGAACAAACAAACAAACAAACAAAAAAAAAAAAACCAAAACAGCACGAGAAAGAGAGAATTATATGGTTACAAACCTAGAACAGTCAAGTTAGCGAAACACTCCACACTCCCAGCATCGTTTCTGAGTTGGCAGGTGTATTTGCCTGCTGTGGTTGCATCTGCCTTAAAGACTTTAAGAGCGACTTGGTTGTTCTCAAAGGTGATTTTCCTGTTGTCACCGTCCCTGAGAATGTGATCCTTGTCCTGAACCCAGGACACAGTAATGGGTTCAGAGCCCTTAACAGTGGCCACAAGGGTCACCTCCTCTCCCAGTATCACTGTCATGTTTGACAGTCTCTTCACAAATGACGGAGGCTCTGAAGAGAGGAGAAAAACAGCGCAAAAGGGAAAGTCAGCAAAGTGACAAAGTCATTTGAAAATCTAATACTTATGATTTTCATTTAAGACCATCACAATTTCTACTGACCTCTGAGTTTAACCGACGTCTGGCAGGTGTCACTTCCTACACTATTTGACACTTTGCACTCGTATTCGCCGGCATCGGAGGGCTCTATCCCAATGACATGCAGCGTAGCTGAGCTGCCCTCGCCCACCATCTTATACTTTCTGCTCTCCATCAGAGGTTTCCTGTCTTTGAACCAAGTGATCTGAAACGGAGCTGTACCGCTCATCTCGCAGTACAGACTCACGTCCTTACCCTTCAGCCCTTCAATGGGCTGAGGTACTTTGACAAAGGATGGAGGGTCTACAAAAAGATCAGGAAACTGTTACAGAGGCATACACAGGAAAGGAATCCATGATGAAATCTTAAAGCTGAAATCCATAACATTTCACGCATATTCACAATCTAAGTCATTAAGGAAGTTTGTTGAAATACAGCTAAGGTGTCGGAATTTTGGAGGAGGGTGAGGATGACGGAACTTAAGACAGGGTGACAGAGTTAAAGTAATTGGAATTACAGCTACCAAAAGAAAAATTTGCTGTGGGGACGTTGTTGATACAGCTATGGTGGCCGGGTTTCCAGATGGCATATTTGTGAGTGTTTGATGTGGCAAACATGACTGATACAACTAACATTTTGGAGGGTTGTAACTTGCTGAGCAAAATTGTGGAAGGTTTTTGGAACTACAAAAAGCTGCTGAATTGTAAATATTTGTTGAGATGAAATAATTTATGGGGTTCTGGTTGGAATCGAAACAAAGAAAGCATATTTTTAAGAAAATATTTTAGAACTACAGTCAATATGGAACTCCTGTAAATGTTAAATGGAACTACAGTTAAGAGTATTGGGAACTTGTTGGAATTATAGTTAATATAGCTAAGTTGTAGAATTGCACTAAGATTGTCTGAATTACTGCTAAGCAATGATGCAACTTCAGCGCAAGGCTTGTTCAAGCCGCAGGACATTCTGTTTGTAGTTTGGAATCTTGAAGTGGCGGAGGTTTGCAGACTACATGACAGACCAGAGTGTCACACATCACACATCATTCAACAGGAGGAATCTTGGTGAGTGTAGTGAAAACACAGCTAAAATGGTCGCTGTAGTCTCCATGATAACACACATTTAGCGCAGCTCTTTCTTATTTTACTGCTTTGCCTCTTCACTAGTGACATTTGTAACTTTTTGTCAGTTAGAAGGGGCTATATTAGCAAGAGTGGGTTTGAAAAATGCTGCTTAACCATCACAACGGTTTGCATATCTGTGAAGAGGGATTTGGCGTGGCGCAGGCACAGCACATATATGCTTGTTGGTCGCCAGCTGTTGTCTTCATGGTGTGTAAAATGCTACTTTTTGGTCCGACAGCTGTGAACAAAATGTGTTCTTTGTTGTCAGTTTAGTGTAAGGAACTTTAAAGGAGAAGCAACCCAAAAAGCTTAGACCCAAGGTGTTGACCTCTACTATACCAGATGGCTATAGAAGTACTTATACAAATGTTATGTATTCCAGCTTTAAGCAATGCAACAAAACTTTAACTACAACCTCAACAACACACTGAACAGCCAGTGCATCAGAAAGTCAGACCATGATTATCAAAGAGTGATTAAACAGTCAGTGAGAGGCTGACCTTTAATGGTAAGTGTGGTGCTGCAGCTGACACTGCCAGCATCATTCTGAGCATCACAGGTGTAAACTCCATCATCATCAAAGCTGGTGGAGAGCAGTTCCAGGACTGCCACTGAGTCAACAAATGATGTCCTGTAGTTACCCTCATCCATGACCTTGGTGTCTTGTTTGTACCAGGTCACTCTCAGTGGGGCTGTGCCACTGACTTTGCACTCCAGTCGGAGTGACTCACCCTGCTTCACAAACTTAGTGGCAGGTAGTTTCAGTACAAATTCAGGTGGTTCTGGAAAGCCAAAATACAGACATGTCAGTTGCTGAAAGCATTTTTGGACATTGAAGACATGGACATGGACATGAGATGAATAGTTATGACAGGCATGAGGTAAGCACAAGAGATATGCTGATGAGATGAGCTGACAATGACGTGTTAGCAGCAAAGGCACGATGGACGTGAAAAATGAAGGTGCAACACAAAGGCAACACAGTTCTTGATGAGAAGCTGCAGCAGGAACAGAGCTTCAAATAACAAGAATAAAAGTGCTGGAAAGCTGGTAAAATGTGACATAGCTTGAGCCAGTAGTGCAAATGGATACAGCCACGCAAGAGTTGATATAAAAGATGTAAATCCAACCTTTGACTGTCAAGTCTGCACTACAGCGTACAGAGCCAGCATCATTGCTGACTTGACAAGAGTAAACTCCACTCTGGGAGACACCCACTGAATAGAGCTCTAAGAAGCAAGACAGTCCGTCAAGCCCCGTGAAACAAGTGGGACCAGTCATGAGCTCTGTGTCGTCCTTGAACCATTTGATGATGAAGGGAGGCGTTCCCTTAAATGTGCCTTTGAAGCGTACAGTGGTATTGGGAAGAGCTGCCTGGGACTCAGGCAGTGTCACAAAGCTGGGAGGTTCTGAAGAGAACAAGACGAACCAGGTTAAAGAGGTACTCACCTTGAGCTTAGGATGATAACATAGCCAATCATGTTGGAGAACACTGTCTAACCTTTAACCATGAGGAATCCACTGCATTCACAACTTCCTGCTGTGTTGGTCAGTTTGCATGAGTAGGATCCAGCATCAGATCTCTCTAGCTGTTCAATTTCGATGGATGCAGAATTGTCCTGCTGAATGAGTTTGTGTTTTACACCACTAGAGATTTTGGTACCATCTTTCTGCCACTCCACAGAGATGGGGAGCGAACCAGATATTTTGCAACATATCTGAACAAAGGAGCCCAATACTTCTTGCATATCAACCAGGGGCTTGATGAAGTTTGGGGCAATTACTTGTTCTGTTACCAAGAGAATAATTAGAAAGCATTTAGATTTCATTCAACATGTTTCTTTGTACTAAAGAGGTCATGAAATTCACACCAACCTAGGACGATCACTTTGACCTTGCAGGTGCAGCTACTGATGTGGTTTGCCACCTCGAAGACATACTCTCCTTCATCTTCCTTCTGAGCTGACTGAATCTTTAGGCTACTGATGTTGTTCTCAAATATCAGTTTGTGCTGCCTTATGGACTGAAGCTCCCTGCCATCTTTCATCCACTTCACCTTGAGCTCAGGGGAGCCCTTTACCTTACAGTCCAGACTGACTGGATCTCCCACTGTTACCTTTATCACCTCAGGTTTCTCTGTGATCTGAGGAGGCTCTACAACACAAAACAAAGTCAAGAATTCATAAACTTTCTAACCAAGTTGGGACAATTGACAGATTTGATAACAATGACTAGTTAAGCAGAGGTATACCTTGCACCGTGAGGGTGGCAAAGCACTTATCCTTTCCAGCCTCGTTAAGCACCTGGCAGGTGTATTTCCCACCATGTGTCACCTCACAGACAGGAATCCTGAGAGTGGCCACATTGTTGTCAAATGTTCTTTCAATCTTTGGATCCTCCAAAATCCAGTTCTCATCTTTTTGCCATTGTACAGAGAGAGTGGGAGAACCCTTCACAATACACTGAAACTCTGCCGTTTTACCCAGAACAGTGGCAGTGTTCTCAATCCTCTTGGTAAATGTTGGCGGTTCTACAACGGAAAACCAACGATTTGTTACACACTCACTAATTACCATTAGGGAAAAAGGGTGAATTTGTATTTCTGATCAGACCAACCTTTGAGGTTTAGCCCAGTCTTACAAGTACAGCTTCCCACCTCATTGGCAACAGTACACTGGTATTCACCAACATCTACAGCATCACATTTGTGCACCTCTAGAGCCACAGTGTCATTCATTTGAGAGAAGCCATGTTTAGCACTGGGTTTGATTTCCTTTGCATCTTTGTGCCACATGATCTCAAATGGACCAGTACCAGACACCTGACACTCAAAACAGGCAGTGGAGCCCTTTACAACATTGGCTGGAGCCAGTTCTCTTAAAAATGATGGTGGTTCTGAGATGAGAAGAAACAAACTGTCACCTAGATTTTTATCAGGGGTTCAATCTTCATAATTATTTTATGCCACAGAATCTTTTAGCATTTTCTGTACATGCATGTTTTCTTGCTGATTTAAGACAGAATCTGAGGTTTTTAGGTTCCACTGAGCGATCTCTAAGGCCAGCTAGGTTCTAGAAGATTTTTTTTGTAAGAAATGGGTATAAAACAATCTTTTTGATTTAAGAATCAAACCTAAACTGTCCCCTGAAATCAGTGTCAATACAGATCTTTCAAGCAGTACTGAAGATAATCCAGGAAAGTTGGCCTTCAATCATAACCGTATTACAATCATCTAAAAAGAGCATCATGTCTGATGACACAACTAACCTTTGACCTTGAGCTCCATGCTGCAGCTCTCACTGCCAGCCTCATTACGAGCCTCACAGTAGTAAAGCCCACTGTCTTTGACATCAGCCCCACAGATTTCCAGAGTGGCCACAGAGTTAACAAAGGCCATCTTGTACCGATCGCTGAGGCTGAGCTCAGAGCCTTCCCTGAACCAGTAGATGTCTATCTCAGGTGTGCCGGTCAATTGGCACTCAAACACTTTATTCTGACCGGGACGAACCACGGACAAACGAGCCGGGGTCCGTGTGAACTTAGGAGGCTCTAAGAAACAAAATAAAACAATGGAAATAAATATAAGGCAGACCTCGAGGGGAAAACTTTGATCCCCGTAAAGCTGACAATATTTGTTTCCATCCAAATGTTGCTCAAATTTGAAGCAAATCAGTGTTTCCATCAGCTGCTGATACAAGATGAAAAAATGTAAAGAATCCCTGTACTTGTTACATAACAAAAGCTACGTTTTTTCTGCCAATAGGCTTAAGCGCTTTGAGTCGCATTGTTGCTTAATTGTGCTGTATAAATAAACTTGCTTGGCCTCAATGATATAATCACAGAACTTTGATTCCTTGGGCCTTTATTGCATTTTCTTTTAGACTTTTACAGCTCAGCAACGCACAATTCCTTTTTGCATATTTAGGCTTATGTTGAATTCTTTTGTTAACCCTTTCTGTCATTAAGTCGTGCGCTGTATGGAGAGGCTCTAATGTTGCATTTCACCTTCCCTCGCTCTTGGTTTTTGTGCCATTTGCAAGTGAATTGGGAACTTAATGGCAAGGGCATTGGGATAGTGGGACATGCTATACAGCCACTTCATACAACAAATTAAAAAAAATCCCATTCATCTGAAATTGAAATGAGATCAGACATTAGAGGGTCATTCTGTAGTAAGATAAGAATCAACTTAAAATTATGAATTTGAAAAAGGCAGTATAAACAAATGGATGGAAACATATAAACTCTGTTTCACATAAAGAATACTAACCTTTGACAAAGAGTGTTGCCTGGCATGAGGTGGAGCCCACATCATTCTGTATTTCACAGACATACTCTCCAGAATCTGAGCTTTTGGCAAAAAAGAGCTCCAGTGAGCTTGAGGTGTTGTCTTTGATCACAGAGTGGTCGGCACTAGATAAAATCTCTTTCTTGTTTTTAAACCATTTGGTGGTGAGCGGTGGCGTCCCAGAGAATAGTACATTAAACTGGACCTTTGAGCCAGGCAAAACATTCATGGATTCAGGCTTTTCAAGAATGCAAGGTGGTTCTGTAAAAAAAACAAATTAAAGTTTTTGAAAGCTGCACCTATGGCAAAGATCGTTTTAGCTGTGCAGCTATACTTTGAAGAGACACATTCATCTACTGATAAATATGACAAAAACAAGGTGTTCAAACCTTTGACAAACAAGATCCCGGAGCACTGGACAGTTCCTGCTTTGTTTTTAGCAATGCAGGTATAGCTGCCGCTATCTTTGCTGTCAAGATTAGTGATTTCCAGAAAAGCAACATTCTCAAAAAATGTGCATTTGTGTTTCTCATCAGTCTGAATCTCTTTCTGATCCTTGTACCATAATATGGTAACTGGCAGGGAGCCCGAAACAAGACATTCTAGATGAGCAAACGATCCTTTGATACCTTCTGTCTGCTTCAATTTTCTTGTAAAAGACGGAGGAATAATTTGATCTAGTATAAATAAAGAAAAAAAACAGTAAGAGGCAGTGTTTTAAGTAAAATGCAATTAAACAACGATATTTTTAAACGTTACACAGTAAAAACTGACCCAGAATGGTGAGTGAGGCCTCACAGGAACTTTGGCCAACATCATTTGAAACCTCAAAGGTGTATTCACCACCATCACTTTTGTCAGTTTTAAGAATCTTGAGCACAGAGCTGGTGTCTGTGCTGTGTACTTTATATCTCTGGCCAGATGTAAGCTCCTTGCCAGCTTTAAGCCATCTGGCCTTAAGCGGTTTTGTGCCTGAGAACCTGGCCTCCATTGTGGCTGGATCCCCCTGAGTCACACTGATAGACTTGGCCTCCTCAGTGACCTTGGCTGGCTCTGAGACGTATAACAAATTAGTCAGTGAAGAATCCCAAACAGTAATGGACCAAGAACTGAGGTCATTAACAGACGAAAGATTGCAAAGGTCCTTATCAACTTGTATGGTGACAAAATAGATTTCATGACTTCCACGTGTCTGTGTGAAGGGCCAATCACACTGTGAAATGTTGCTTGAAAAGTGTTGTCAACAATTCCCTTGTTTCCCTCTGGTACAGTGCGCCTGCTGGGCGCTCCTCTCTTGCTAATGCGTCACACATTTTCTAGCTGTGTTTGGAAGCACATAAAAGTATAATATTTGTAAGTGTAATTTCAACTTTGCAGCTCAAGGTGCAGAGTTGCACTGCTCGTCAATATCACTTATGGCTGAAGCAGCCAACTGAATCAAGTAGGAGGCGGACTTTACTACTCACCACATCCTTCCTGTTTTGTTGCTGGGGAAACATCAGTGAACACAATAGGATACCACTGAACACTGATAAGTAGTTAATACTGGATGTATTTTCCTACAGAGGCGTTTTTGGAATGACTGTGCCTTGTGCAATACTTCTCAGTGTGATCAGCCCTTAATTTGTTCACTTTGGTAGCCTAATTTAAAAAGCTCTTGAACTTGTCTCACTTCTCACTGGAAAACTGCTAGTAAATATTTAAAACTGGAACTTTCCAAGTTGATAAAGGACTACACACCACTGTACTGACGTAAACTCAAATGCCAGTCCTTGAACAGGTTCACTAACCTTTGACTGTCAACACAGCAGAGCACATCTGACTCCCAGCCTGATTCTGTGCCTGACAAGAATATTTGCCACCATGTTTGCTCTGTAAGCTGGTGATGTGCAGCACAGCAGTCTTGTTCTCATATGAAAGCTGAATGTGTTCAGCCTCTTTGAGTTCATGGTTGTCTTTCATCCAGGTTACAGTCATGGGCTCTGAGCCCTTCAGAATGCACTGCAAAGAAACCTCGCTGCCCACCAATGAACTGAGATTCCCCAGCTTTTGCACAAATGACGGTGGTTCTAGGAGGAAAAAGTTTATACAATTATTATTGATGTCTTTACTACATATTACCCTTGCAAGGTCACAGTTCATCCCAAATGCTCAGCCTTTCCTACAGAATTTGACCCCTTTTGGACCAATCAGAGAGCTTGGGAGAGTGTTTAGATGTGAACATCTGCTTTCATCAAACTTCTGATTCAGGAGAGCAGTTAAAGGTATGTAAAGTTAACTAAATTAAAAAATGACAAAATGAAAATTGGCTCAACAACTGTATTTCTATCTGAAAAATGATTAAAAACAAATGATTTCATTTCGGATTTGGAATTTCAAAGAAATCTGTTCTGTTTTCCATCCGAAGCTAAATCCAATGATCACACATAACTCAAGATATTTGACCAGTCAGGTGCAGGAGGGGTACTTAACCATATCGAGGGTCTACGGTTAGATGGTGCTCTGTGTTGTACACTGCTAAGCCCTCTAAAACAAATCTGTATTTATACACAATTTTAAAAACTGACTCTATTTGATGTCGCTGCATACTACACCTAAAGTCCCCAAAAGTCAGTAATGTGAACAAAGCACTGCAAGATCAGAATGAGCGAAGAGGGAACTGTGAGCTTTGCAAGGCTTTCAAAGTAAAAGCATAGAGAAAATTTGAAATGTAGGTTTATAGATGGCAGCAGAATTGAGATCTGACTGATAGACACATTAATAACATTTAAACCAACCTTTAAGTGTTACTTGACAATCACAGGAAGCCCTTCCCACTTCATTCTCAACAGTACACTGGTACAAACCGACGTCTCCCGCCTCTACTGCCAGGACCTGCAGGGCTATCAGGTCATCTTTCACAGTGATTCTGTGCCTTTTGTCATTCCTAATCAATTTTGTGTTTTTATAAAAAGATACAGTGAAAAGGGTGGAACCAGAGACCTGGCCCTCGAGCATCATCTCAGAACCTTTCACCACATCCTTAGGCTCCAAGCTACGCACAAACAAGGGTGGCTCTAGAAGACACAATGGACAGGTAAGTGCACTGCACTATACTACACAAATATGACAGAAGACGATGTGAAGTTGCAAACAAGTTAAAAATAAGATTTCATTTGAGTACTGTCATGTGGAACATGCTTTTTCAGATTTCTTCAGCTCTAATGACAGGTGAGTCCCATTGGATAGACTGTGCCTTATGTTAACCATAGTCTCACCAGGTAGGGATGGGAAAAGAAGGATTTTAGACACATGATGATGTGGATTTGGAAGCTCCATGAATCGGTCCACCAACTTTAGAAAAAAATTCCACAAATTAAAAAAAAAAAAAAAAAACCCTCACAACTTGTCAGGAGAGTTTACAGTATGCACACGAGAAAGTTAAGTTTTAAAAAAAATGCAGTAAATATGTTTTGATCAAATGTTTAAATGATTACATTTGCAAAACTAAAGTCAAGTAAAGTATTTTGTGAATACTTTTAACTCTGTAATCCAGAGACTAACTAGCAGAGCTGAGCAGGGATCAGCATGACTAACGAGACTGACTGACCAGCACACACACTTAAACCAGCTCTGTGGTGAAGACAAGACCTGTAGCCTCAGTCTGGTTGACCTTAAAATCCACGTGCAATGGCTTTCCTTGAAGCTAACTGTGCAGCAGAGAGGCTGCTCTCCACTACTGGAAATATTACGTTCACACCTTACCTTCCCTTGTTTATAATTTTCATTCAGGCAAGACATTATAAGTCGTTTCAAATTAATCAATTAATTAATGAACACATATTTATTACTGTTTTATCATTGCATTACAGGCTTGTGTTCTCAAATATGTCCCAATCAACCAGAGGGTGTCATTGTCATTTGAACTGAAGAAGAACAACATGTTTTCAATATTGCACTAAGTCTAAAAACTACAGTAATGTTTCAAACTGAACCAACCTTTGACTGTAACTGTACTGCAGCAGCGGTCACTACCAGCCTCGCTGGATGCCACACAGACATAATCTCCACTATCCTCAACTGTACAGTTGACAATTTCCAGTGATGCCACTAAGTCAGTCAAGGCCGTTGTGTACTTAGCAGTGGAGCTGATCTCCATCTCATCCTTGAACCATTTGAAACTGATAACGGGACTGCCTGTCACTTTGCACTCCAGTCTAGCATAGTCACCACTTGTGACAAGCTTGGTCGCCTCAAGCTTCCTCACAAACACGGGAGGTTCTGAGAGAAGAGGTTAACATTTAATATGAGACAGAAGATGTTGTGTTAGTATCAAGATATCAGTCAAAGATTTCAAGACATTTTTATGTAGCTGCACACTATACAGAAAACAGGCACCTTTCACAAAGAGGACTGTAGTGCAATCCACCTTCCCAGCATCATTGGATACTTGGCATGTGTATTTAGCGGAGTCACCGGGCTTCACAGAGTGAAGCTCCAAAGAACTTGTAGAGGCATCTTTCTTTATGAAATATGTGCCTCCAGTTACAATCTCTTTGTCCTCTCTGAACCACTTTACAGCTAAAGGAGCTGTCCCAGTGAAGGCTGCTCTGAAGGAAACACTGGTTCCTGGTATAACATCCTGGTTGTCTGGCTTCACTGTGAACACTGGGGGCTCTGGAGGCCATAAACAAAACAAAGTTGTATTTTATGTTAGCATTAAATTATTTATGGCTTGTACACAGCAGAACAGAAGCACAACATAAGCTAGGCATTCATAACCTTTGACATAGAGAGTGCCGCTGGTCTCTTTAAAGCCTGCTGAATTGGTGGCTCTGCATTTATAAACTCCAGAATCAGCCTTCTCCAGCTGAATAATTTGCAGAGTAGCAGAGCTGTCTTTGAATTCAGGCTGGAATTTGGATCCAGGTGAAATCTCCTTGTCATCTTTGAACCAAGTTATGGTCATGGGCTGGGACCCAGACACCTTACAATCCATGGAAACGTCATTGCCAATGTTACCATCAACTCTTTTCAGAGACTTGGTGAAAGTTGGAGGCATGATCCGGTCTGGTTGTTTAAGAAAAACAAATCTAATGCATTAACACAGAATCACTCAGCTGATATCCAGAAGCAAATGACAAAGCACACTGTCTTTACTTCACACTAATATTACTGCAGTTTGAGTTAGATGTTTTTGCTAAATGTAAAATGTAAGTCCCACTACATTTGGAAATTTATATTTTTGTTAAACTCAATCAATGACAAAGGTTTTTAAAGTATAACATAGTAAGTAATAAAGACTCTTTATTTTCAATCATTCACAAAACAGCAACATCATTATCAAAGCTTAAAAAAGCAGACTCCAGGAGCTAACCTAAAATGGTGACTGAGCATGTGCACTGGTCTTTCCCAACTTTATTTGACACCTCCATCTTGTACTCGGAAGTGTCTCCTCTCTCTGCTGTAAGAATCTTCATGCTGGCAATGTTATCCTTCAGAGTCATCTTATATTTACGGCCACTGATCATCTCCTTCCCGTCTTTAAACCACTTAACCTTTAGGTCTGGGCTTCCAGAAATTGTGCACTCCAATGTAGCTGAATCTCCTGCAGTAACACTAATGGATTCTGCAGGTTCTACGATTCTGGCAGGTTCTGGGATGAAGACAGACTCATTGGTTATTAAGACAGAAGAGTTCAGAACAAGAACCTATAGAATGTGACATATTGTAGCAACTACAAGAAATATCGCTTCAGCAAAGATGCCATCTGACCTTGCACAGTCAAGGTAGCTTCACATTTTTGCTGGCCAGCCTCATTCTCAGCTTGGCACAAATACTTTCCGCCATGGCTGATGGCCACCGTTGTTATTGACAAGCAAGCCACATTGTTCTCAAACACTATCTTGATATTCGGATCATCATCTCTCAGTATTTCAGAGTCTTTCATCCATTTAACAGTGATGGGAGCCGAGCCCTTAATGGTGCCCTGTAGTTTCACTGTAGTTCCCAACACTGCCGTAGCACTCTCAACCCTCTTTGCAAAAGTTGGTGGCTCTACAAAACACAATGAGTTAAAAAATCAGCGTGAAGGACAAGATTAAATCTTGGTCAATAACAGTTTCATTACAGTTTACTAACCTTTAAGTTTAGCTATTGCTTTTGTGGTGACTTTCCCCACATCATTTGATATGACACACTGATACTCTCCGACATCTGCACTTTCAAAGGTCCGAATCTCCAGCCTTGACAAGGCATCTTGGGAGATTATTTTATATTTCTGCTCACTGGTGATTGCTTTCTTATTTTTTAACCAGCTGATTTCAAAAGGAGCTGTTCCCGTGATCTCGCATTCCAGCTGTGCTGCTGCTCCTTTCACTGTCTCTAGTGTCTGCAGTTCCTTTCTAATTGATGGGGGCTCTGGATGTCAAAAAGGTATGTAAAGTGTTAATACCAAAAGTTGTTTTACTTGAAAAATGAGTGGATAGCAAAGCAAGATTTGACAAACCTTTAACAGCAATAAGGGTGTTGCAACTCTCGCTGCCAGCATTGTTTGACACCTCACAGGTGTAACTGCCGCTATCTGTGACCAGAAGATTCATTATCTCCAAAGTAGCAGCTCCATTCTTGAAGGAGATTTTATATTTTTCTCCATCACTAAGCTCTCTCTCATTCCAAAACCAGTGGATGCGAAGTTCAGGCGATCCTTTAACAGTGCACTGTAAGCGTGCAGCTATACCTTGTTTCCATGTAATCTTAGGTTCCAATTTCTTGACAAATGTAGCAGGCTCTGAAAGAAGTTTTAGTTCAACACACCAAGATTTTTTAAGTTGTCAGGAAGAAAAAAAGAAAAAATAACCAACACAGAGAAGTGGAAAAACCAAAGGCAAAAGAAGAGCAAAAAGATAGCAGTGCATTGTGTTAGCATCAGCTTACAGTTGGCTGAAACGGCTGCCAGCAGAAATCCACAAGCTCATTTCAAGAGATATATATTTCAATCAAAGCTAAAAGAAAGATCACCTTTAAGATCTTACCTTGAACTGTTACCACAGCCTCACAGGATGAGCTCCCAGCCTCATTTGTGGCTGTGCAAACATATTTCCCTGAGTCCTTTTGTTTGGACTTGGGTATCTCAACAACAGCCACCTTGTCCTCAAAGGACAGTTTACAATCCATGCTCTGGTGGACTTTTTTGCCATCCCGGGTCCAGGTGACAGTCACACCAGTGTCCTCGTCCACCTGGCACTCCAGTCTCAGCGGGTCATTGACAGCAGCTGACACTGACTCAAAGGTCTTAACAAAGCTGGGTTTTTTGATAACCTTGAGATCTGTGGTAAAGGTAGCAGTGCCGACACTGTTGGAGGCCTTGCACAAGTACACTCCCTGGTCGGTCGCCTCAAGACTTTTAATGTACAGGAAATACTTGTTCTTTTCACATTTCACAATATAGTTTCCTTCAGAGGAGATGGCTATGTTGTCCTTGTGCCAGACAATGTCCATGGGTGAGGACCCAGTGAGTGAGCACTGGAACACAGCTTGTTTACCCACATATAAAGTCATTGGGTCTGGTTTTGATACAAATACTGGCGGGTACATTTCTATGGAGAGCAGGTGGGACATACAAAAAGGCAAACAATTTTTTTAAAAAGTCGAAAAATACAAAAACATCAAAAATATACTTAACTATGAAATCTCAACTTGTCGATTAAAGCAGGTCTAATCAAAAGAAAGTTGAGCCTCAAAATCATATTTTGTCAAAGGTGACACCAGTTCATTTATAAACAAATTTCCACTTCCACACTACACCATAACGATTCAAGAAAAAATAAAAACTGTGCAAATATGTATATAATTCTCTCTCTCTCAAACACATACATGTAAAACAACAATTCAAGAAAGGTCCCTCTGGGGTCTTACCAGTGACAATGAGTGAGGCGGTACAGCTGTCAGTGCCATGCTGGTTTGAAGCCCTGCAGGTATATTCACTGCTGTCGGCTTTGACCGGGTTCAGGAGCTCCAGTGATGAACTGGTGTGACGGCTGAGGATCCTATACTTTTCACTTTGTTTGATTTCAACCCCAGACTTGTACCATTTGAAGGTCACACTTGGTGCGTCTTCGATTTCACACTCAAACTTGGCGCGACCGCCGACGTTTATCTCCAGAGGTGTGATTTTCTGCCTAAAAACAGGTGGCACTGAGGCACACACAGACAAAAAGAATTACATGTCAGTGATGAAATCTAATAAGCCGCTGAAAGAAAATGCTAACATATTATGGACAGGGTTGGTGGTATGCACAACAATGGTAAAAGGCAGGTCAGGAGTGACTGTAAAGGAGAAAAACAGCAAGAACCTTAGCCCCACGGTTTCTATCATTAAGATATTTCTCATGGGGCTATGGTTCAGGCTAAAAAAAGGAGAAAAAAAGTTTGTGAAAGATGAAGCGATGTCAAGTTGAAGCCCTGAAATCATGCATAGACTTTGGAGATGTGGAGAGAATGGAACAAAAGAAATGTGAAAAACCACGGGTTCAAAATAAAGGAACCTTTTGCCGATGACATGCCAAAGTGACCATGAAAGTAGCCTAAAGATCAGGATCATGACAACCATCATAGCAAGATGCTTAACCACAGATTTTTCAAATAAACTTAGAAGGCTGTGGTGGTTCTGATCTTTAAGCAACTGTTGACCATACAGTGATGAGGAACACACAAACATGGTGAGTTAGTACTATCCAGTCCCCTTAAAAGGGTGCTCATGTCGAGCTACATGAACATAGAGACCAAAGTGACAAAAGCATAATTTCATGTGAGGGCAAAGATCTTGAATGAACCAAATTATTTGAATGATTAGTTGTTCTTAGAGAAAATGAGTGAATGAATGAATGATACATCAATCTTTCCTATTTTCAAACCTCTTGAGACCACAGTGAGTTGGGAAGATGTTGTAGTCCTGCCGGCTTCATTCTCAGCCTCACAAACATATTCTCCTTGATGCTTCTCCTTGACAACTTTGTTGATAACCAATGTGTATGTGTCGTGGTCTTTGGAACATTTGAACTCTTCGCCAGTTTTCACCAATTGCCCATTGAAAAACCAGTTTACCTTTGTGACATACTTAATAGTGGTGCTTAAGGTAACTTTACTATCTTCTTCAATGGATAAGTCTTCGAGGGAGATGACCATAACAGGGTATTCTCTCTGTTCTGGCCTGGATACTGTTATCTCCTCTTGGAAGATCTCCTCCCTGTGCTCCTTCCGGATGCTGACATCCACCACCTGTTCAGTGGGGATGGTGGTGGGAGGCAGTACAGTGGTCATGACAGCCGCTCCTACATCTTTTTCTTTGCTTTTCACTGTTACTGACCTCACCTCCTGCTTTGACACCTGGACTGACTGCTCAAAAGTCATGTGAGCCTCAGTGGTAATTTTTAACTGGGATGAGACAGTCTTTTCCATCTCTGCTGCCTTGGATTCCTGCACCACAACCCGTTGCTCAGCTGCTGCACATTCTATTGCCATTTTAGATTCTGTCTTGAGTGCAGCAGCCTGAGATTTAATAGCACTGAAATCCACTGCACTCTCTGCCACGCTGACTGTCTCTACCATGGATGACAGCATTTGCTTAGAACGGGCTGACATTGCCTGTGCCCTTTGAGGTTTGTCTAGTTGCATGGTACCCGGCTGTTCTGAAGTGAGAACACTGGCTTCCTGGTACACTATGGAATGGAAAGCTGCCTGGAGTTCAGTTCTGAAGTCAGCTGTCTGAGGATATTGACCCTCAATAGCCAGAGTGATTTCCATGGGGGCACCCGCAGTTGTAATCAGATAGGTAAACATAGCCCGTCTGGGCTCTCTTTGAACCTTGACTTCCTGTACCTCTAGTGCTTGTAACCTTCCCACAATGTCAGCCAGCAACACTGGCTGGTCGCTGGCCACAGCAGACTGAAGGGCGTCTCTTAGCTGACGCCGTATATTTAGACTGGATGGTTTAGGGATCTGAATCATAAATGTCATCTCTTTGGGTAGAGTTGTGTTGTCTTTTAATTCTGGTGCCATATGGGACAATTTCGGCTGTGTGGTGATGACAACTTTAGTGGATTCAGATTTGGTAATCTCCTGAGAGAGCTCACCCATCAGCACTCGCTTCTCATCCATCACTATTGACTGCCTGACTGACTGTCCCTCCTGGATTTGAACAGCAAAGTCCTGTTCTGCTGCTTCTAGCAGGACACTACTCTCTGTGGAGATCTCCTTCTCTTCAACCTGGACTGGCTCTATGGGAACTTTGGGCTCAAAAGCTGTCTGGCAAGTGAACTTATTCACAGCTTGAAGACTTTCAGTGTGACCCTCCTCTAAGGCCTGACTATCTGCCACAATTGGGACATGCATCAGATTCAACTGTTCCTCTTTCTGCACCAAAGCTCGCTGCTGCTTGACGTCAGTAATAACTGGCGTCTCCTTTGGCAGCTGCATGGGCTGATAGGAGAGCTGGAGAATGTTTTGAGGCCTGGGCTCAGTTCGAAACTGAGACTGAGTGCCAGTCACAGACAAATCCAGCTCTGTGTGATAATCTGCTGTTAGCTCTCTCCTCTCTTCCAATATTGCTGCATGACTTCTTGTCCTTTCTTGTTTCTGTGATGCCACCTGCTGGTTAGGCCTCTCAATTATGAGAATACCCTCTTTGGGTAGTGCCTCCACAGGTTGGGTTGACTGGAGATGCAGTAGAGCTAGGGCCTCTTTCTGGGGCTGGATGTTCATGGTGCTAGCCTTGGCCTCAAACTCTAGTGTATCCTCATAAACTACTGTCCTCTGCTCATCCTGGCTAACAGTGTGCAGCAGAGTGGGACTCTTTCTGGTTCCTGCCTGCTCTGGTGCTGGTTTCTCACAGGTAAAGCTCTTCTCAGATGGAAGGAGATCCTGGTCTGTGATAACCTGAAGGTGCAACAATTGCTCTCCTTCTATCTGTGATTGAATAGACAAGGCACTGTCCAGACTTGGCAGCTGCTGAGTGGGCTCAGCCTGGAGTGTTTGTTTCTCCTCAGTAGTTAGAGCTGCCTTCATTATTTTATCCTTGCAAAGTTGGGCGTTTTCCTTAACAGGCCTTGGCATGGAGAAATTAGTCTCTTTGGAAAGAGACAGTTTGGACTCACTGACAGAGGCCAAAACAGGTTGATGCTGTTCTTTCCTAACAGAAGAATTCAAGGCAGAGTCTGCAGTTGCTAGCTCAGTTGTGTGGCCCTCTGCAAGTACATGTTTTTCTGCAAATTGGGCTGAGTATAATATCTTAATACCTTCTTTTACCTTGTAACCCTTCTCCTCCTGTGGTTTGGAAATATCCTGCGACTGTTCTTTCAGGACAGACAGTTGCGACTCCACCTGATGGCCACTGACTAGATGTTTAGGTTCTGTAGTGGGCCTGACACTAGCAGACTTCCTGTCAGCCAGAGGCTCTGTATTCACAGTTGACAGTGGGGTGAGCTCCTCAGCAACAGCTGACAACACCTTTGACCTCTTTTCTCTTGCTGCCTGAAGCTCAATGACCTCAGGGCTTTGGATGCGATCACAGTGCTGCTCTGTGAGATCCTGGCTCTCTTCAACAGACGATGTAAATGCTGCCATGTGAAGCTGTTTTGCAGGAATAGCTGAAACCTGAGGTGGGTGGGAAGGAACCAAATACACCCTCTCCTCTATCTCATGAGACTGAAGCACTGCGGCCTGGTGAGTTAGCTGCTCACGTTGAATAGTGGCAGCAGAGATATCTAATTCTCTAAGAGAGCCTACTTGTTCACTAGGAATTATCTGCCGGTCCTCAGTGCCGATGGTGTAAACCATCTGATCTGACCTAGCTCTGTCCTGGCCTGGTAGACTAACCTGGTACAAGCGGGACTCTGTTGCCTGTTCTGTCATTGAAACCTTATAGCCTTTCTTTTGAACCACTGTCAGCTGTTCCTGTTCATGAGAAACAGAGACTGATTCTCTGAACACAACAAGCTCAGCATTACAAGATGCCTCCCCAAACTGGTTGGAGGCCTTACATGTGTACAAGCCACTGTCTTCCTGCTTGATGCTTTTAATATTGATAAAGCCAGATCCATCAGGGTTGGCGATAACAATACAGTTTCTATTGGGCTGGATCTGAAAAGCCCCCTTGAACCACTTCACATCAGGGATTGGCTGACCACTGGTTTTGTAATTAAATGAAACCTCTCCTCCTTCTGAGCACTTCACAGGTTGAATCTGAACTGTGAAAGTAGGAGGTTGACCTGTAACCTTGAACATCTTCTCAACCCATTTCTCTGCCTGGCTAACATCAGTCATTCTCACTTTGAGGTATGTGGTGCATGTTGTCTGGCCAAATCTGTTGGTTGCGGTGCAAGAGTACTCGCCCTCAGAGTCAGATGTGACCTGGGTGATTATTAAAGTGTAATCCTCCTTCTCCTCTGTCAGCTTGTACAGAGAGGAGCTCTTTATCACTTTTCCATTGTGAGACCACTGAACAGTTGGCTTTGGAAAGCCAGACACTTTGATGTTAAACCTGGCTGTTTCCCCAGTGGTCACAGTTGCTGGAGAAAGCTGGCTGAGGAAAACTGGTTTTTCTTTTGTCTTCTCTAAAGTGGAAGAGTAACATTTGGACTCTGGCTTGAGTTCAAGGGTTTTTGCTTTCTGTGGTAACTGGACACCAGTGTAGAAGGTTTCCTCTTGTCGTTCCACAGTGGTGATGGTGGTGCTACAACGCTCTGTCAGGAAATATTAGCAAGACTGAAAATAATATCCACATCACAAAATCTTTGATATTAGCAATAAAGTTATAAAAGCAAATATTAGGCTGTCCTTGACAACAGAAAAACTTAGTCAAGTAAAAGCCATATGATTTTTTTCCCCCCAATAAGTCTATGAAATTGACTAAAGTATTTTGACCAGTATTGTCCCTCTCCATGTGACAGCTCCTAAATCTCTCAAAATCTGTTGCTCAGTAAAGGCAACACGACGTTTGTGAATATTGATTTGGATGACTCGTTTTACATTTTTACAGTTACTACTGGCTCAATACTAAATTATTCCTGTTCAATTGTGTAAAATTTTATACGAAAAAATAGCTTTTTAACATGAAATTTCTGTTACAAAGACCCCAAATTACCTATTAGTTGGCTAAGTTATCAAGAGAAAACAACATTATTATACATGTAACATGAGAAAAATATAAAATCCTTTACCACTTGGTATTTACCGATTAACAAGAGAATGACCCAAAGGCAAAAAAAATTGTGTTTTTCTTTAAATGGGGAGAGGATTCTTTGACTTTTTCTTTTATTGAAGAAAGCTGTCAATTTGCTTGATCAGAAGTTGAACCTCTTAATGTAGATTCATTAAAACTTTTTATAATTGGTATTATAACTTTTTACAATTAACTATCTAAATGTATTGTATTTTTAAAGCCAAATAGTCCATATAACCGTTTGAATTTCATACAAAAACATAAAAAATTAAAGCTGCAAGCAGCGTTGGTCGGGACCTCGCACGCTGGCCTGTCGGGTAGGCCTGGTCATGGATTCTGGCCTGTTAAATATTAATAAAATATTCATTTTGAAGCTTTTATGGTCATTTTTCAAAAAATGAGGACTTTTATTTTGAAGGAGTGTGGGGCTTTTATTCTGAAAGTCTGAGTAGACCCAAGTGAATTGGTCAAAGTTTGATTGACATGTGTACAGTCAGGTGAGTGAGGAAGAGAAGTGTCTGCAGACAGACACAGTCAAACGTCCATTCAATTCATATGGCAGATCTACATTCATTTGACCTCATGTGACCTGGTCAGAGTTTGATTGACATGTGTACAGGCAGCTGTGAGGG
>JAQLOL010000005.1:28220237-28295505 GCA_029783665.1 Naso thynnoides | reverse complement strand
TAGGGTCCTTGCCCTCCAGGCAAGGACTCCTCTAGCCTTGCTTGAGGAGTCCTTGACTTACGGGCTCGGTCCCTAATAACTCTAACACATCAAGGTACATTGGGTGTATTTCAGTAAAAAGTATATGGTTAAAAATTATACAAGACTAATTTCAGAAAATCATTGTTATTTAAGCTGTACAGAGGAAAAGCTTATTGTTTGGTATCGGTTGCAAAACCAAGTGATCCATCAGCACTGTTATCAGTAGTTATATACAAAAAAGGTAGTTTTTGACATCTGTACTTTTCATTCAATATTAACAGACAAATGAATTATGTTAGCACTGGCTAACCAACACAAATCCATCTGAATTGTTGATAAAAACAAACAAACAAAGAAAAGCTAAGATTCCAACTTTACATCATCATAATTTTATTATATAAACTCTTAGACCAACCAACATGACATCTGTACAAATAAACCATACATTTCTATCTCAATGCCAAATCTTTTTAAACGGACTTATTTTACTGGTGCATACTAGTCATACACTCCTAAAATTACACATATTTACAAGACATTAAAACCTACATTTAAAATAAAAAAAAACCCATTCACAGTATTACCCATTTGAAAATTTGTTGTCAGTTGTCTCAATTTGCCATGAATCATTGCTCGCTTAAGATCCTAAATATATCGTTCACACTTGACAAAAAGTCTTCAAGAAAACTGCAATATATTCGCAAAATCACACAATAAGCAATATGACAATATTTTCTTGATAGTTTCAAGATTGACTTTTAATACGGCGACTGCTTGTTAATCTCAGTGTTCTCATGGCAGAGACCAATTTGACCAGTACCAATAATGCTGTGAAAATTCTTATCTAAAAAAAATAAATTGCTTTCTTCAAACTATTTTTTTTATTATTCAAACACTGCAGAATAATAATTTTAAACACATTTTTTGTAGTTTAGTGCAAAAACCCAAGTGACATTATCGGTACATTTTAGGTTGATATTTTTAAATTATTCCATTAAGCTGTTTAAAATATCATAGTTTGCTTTCTAATTTAATGTTACAAAAAAATTAACAGAGTGAAACCGTTATTATGGCTTTGCAGCTTGTTAATGAAACTAATTTGACAAAGAGGATTTAAAATTGTCAGCGTTTATCTATGTGAATGTTTTGTGTGCATGAGACATTTGCTTCACGAATTCCTGGTTATAATTATCTCATGTAGTGCAAACTGATGTATAGAGCACTTTGTTAAAATCCAACTGGTAGCATTTTCTTTGAGCTTCTAGACTTTGGATAAAACAGATGTGCAAAGACATTACTTTGTGTTGTCATCATTGAATTTCAAAGTTACAGCAGCTGAATATCAAAGTATTATCAGATAACAAAAGCAAACATAAATGAAAAAATACGTAAAACTGTTGTGAGAAGTTTTACACAACACAAAAAAAAGGTTTTAGACTATCACTGTCTACACTCTGTAACTACCCCCCCCCCCCCCAAAAGTTCACATTTTTTAAGTTACTGAGACACTATAACAAATGTTCTCACACTTTTTTTTTTTTTACCCATACAGCTAGGGGCTGGTTGCCAAAAGATCATTTGAACGTTTCTACTCCATACTAGACTGTGTTATGCCAGTCTTAGCTTTTACAAGTTATACAAAAACAAAAGCTGACTAATTTAAGCCAGCAAGGAAAAGAACCTTCGTTGGAGGGTCTTAATACTGTGAACACATTCCTATTTAAGTTAGACTCTAGCTAAAATAACAGGAAACAAGATTCTCCTTTTATACACAAGGAGACCAACCTTGAAAACGACCTGTTTTGAGGTGGGCGGCAAAACGATGGCCAAGCAAAGTGGTTGGAACACCAGAGAAAAGGAGGAAATCTCAATGCTGGTCATCAAACAATATTTTCCAGTGAAGCAGTTTGAAGAAGTCATTTGGCCAGCTTTTTTCTTAAAAATTTTTTTTTTCCAGAATCATACACCAACAAAACAACCTGACTGGATATTCAAGAATTGAAATTAAAAAAAAAAAGGCAAAAAAGGACTTGGAAAATAGAAAGTAAGTTTGCTTTTGTGAAACCAGCCTCAGACCCTTCAACCTTTAGAACACCTTTAGCAGTGCAGTAGTTTCAATGCAACCAGCTGTGTTTTGAATTACACATTTATACTCCCCAGAATCACTGTGGGTCACATTAGTAATGAGCAAATTGAAATGGCCTATAGTTTTCTCCTGAATTATACATCTTTTGTCTGTGACGCGGTCACCATCTTTGTACCACTCAGCTATGGGATTTGGCTTACCGCTCACTAGACACTGGAGGATTACTGGCGTCCCTACTGCGGCTGTGACGTTAGTCAGTGGGATGACACATTTAGGTGCCGTCTCAGTCACTTGAAACTGGAAGCTACACATATCAGAGGACTTCCCTTTGAACTCTATCTTGTCATCTTTGGCTGGCTCAGCAAATACATCAAAGTTAATGCTAACGTATTTCTCTCCTTGTTCGCTCATTTCCTTGTCAGTGTTGGCTACCAGTCTAACTGCCCGCTGTGACTCATCGGCTTCTTGCTCAAACTCAAACTCAAGTTCAATTTCTGACACCTGTTCGCCATCAAACGATGTGTTGCCAACCATCATATCAAACTTCTGTGGCTGGACTTTGGCGCTTCCAAGAGACACAGCAGTCAACTCCCTGCCTCTGGTCTTCCCTGAGAAAGCTTTGGCATTTAACACCACCAAGGAGGCCCTACATAGGGTCTCCCCAACCACATTGATAGCCCTGCAGGTATACACTCCGCTATCCTGTGCTATTACTTTACAGACCTTTAGGAAGTGATTGTCTCCATCAGATGAGTGCAAGTACTTTTTGTTATTGTGAGGAATTTTTTTGTCACCTTTGAACCAGGATACAACAGGAGATGGAATTCCCATCAGTGAGCACTCAAACATGATAGTGGTCCCCTCTGGGGTTTCCATGTCACAGATAGGATTAATGAACCTTGGAGGCATCTCAGTGACCTCAAAAGCTATTTTTAAATCATCATGCTCCTGGGTAACAAAGTCTACAGTGCCCTCCTCATAAATACTTGGTAAAACGTCCAAAGAAATGATCATGCTCTTATTGTCAGCTGTGTATTCGGGAATGGTGATGATTTTAACCTGTTTCTCAAATTCTTTCACCTCATTTTCATCCAATTCTACTTCAAGCAAAATTTCCTGAGGGGAAGGGGAACGAGAGGAGTCATCTTCTTCCACATCAAACTCCATTACATGCTGATGGGTGACAGCAGGTGGGGCAGGAATGGACCTCACTTCCTGTGATACAACTACTACTAAAGCAACACTTCTGGCTTCTCCAACATAGTTTACAGCCTCACAAATATACTCTCCCTGGTCAGCTTTAGTGACATTGTGAATTGTTAGTGAGATGCCATCCCCATCTCTCCCCATTTTAACTCTGTCATCTGCCACTAGTTGAGTTTTGTTGCAGAACCACCTGATCTCTGGGGTAGGTAGGCCAAACACCTCTGCATAAAATGTGAGGGAGTCATTTTCAAACACTCTTCTCTTTGTAAGAGGTTTGAGGAAAGCAGGAGGGATTCCCTGCACTTTTTCCTGAAGGGTTGCAAGGCATAAAGACCCACTTTTTTTGGTAAGAAATAGATTCTCATCTGTGTAAATTCCAGGGGGTGTTGTTTCAATGCTCTCATCACCAGGAGATGTCAGGAACTGAACTGGTGAGAAGAATCTCTCGCTGGAGTCCCCCGTCGAGGGTCTCTTATGTTCTACCGAGGAGAAAGGATACTCCTGAGGAGTAGTAAACCCACCAGGTGTATCAGAACTGGGGGTGTGGAAGGACTCTGCAATTGGCTGTGACACCTCAGTAGACGAGCCTGGGGTGTAGAACCTCTCAGCCACCTCGGCTATTTCTTCGCTCATAGTGCTGCCAATTTCTATGGACATTTCAGACTCAGGTGACAGTGGCCTTCCCCAGTCTGTTGGAGGGTTGTAGTAGTCGTAAACAGCACCAAAAGTGACTTCCTCTTCTTCCATGGAAGTACCTGCTGCCGCTCCGCCAGCTTCAACTGCTAAGGCCTTGTCCACACTACCTAGTTCTTGTAATGATGAAACCTGTCTTTCAGGTCCAACAACAGCAACAACGTCATGAAGATCAGAATGTTCAACACTGTCCACTTTAGGCTTAACAATAAGCAGTTCAGGCTCAGGCTTATCAAGGACATCAGTCCTCTCATCTTCACCCTTAATTTGTGTATGAGCCTCAGCTACATCAGCAGATGTATCCTCGGTTACCTCTGTTACATTGGCCTGGGAGTCTGGTACGCTAAAGAAGACACCACTGTCTACAGAGGGTTCTGGGATGGAAATCAGATCTACACCAGGATATTCAACCTCCTCACTCACATGCTCCACCTCGGGAATAAAAATCCCTCCCTCACTAATTCTTTTAACCTCTTGTTTCATATTTTTTCTCACTTCAATAATTTCCTCAACCACAATACCCCCCTCAGCATAACTGGGGACCTCCATACTGACTTCAGTCTGACTTTGATCAGTAGAAGAACTCTCAGCTAAACTTTGTCTCTCAGGTTTGAGAGATTCAGAAATTCTTTTAGAGCTAACAACATCTTCGGTTGGAGCTGAGGTTCTAACAAGGCGTTTTACAGAAGGTGCTTTTTCAGACTGGAAAGGAATAAAGCTGCTAGTTCTGTCAAAGGTGCGCACAGTCTCCTCCCTCACCATTTCCACTTCACCTGCCTCTGTTTCTTTGGAAAGACGAGCAGGTTTCTGTGGTGTAGGCCTGGCAAGTTCTGGAGACTCCTGCACATCTTTAACAAATTGTGTAAGTGTACCATAGCTTTCCTCTAAAACTGCAGCTGCTCTAACATCACCCGATGCCACATGAAAGTCACTGTCTTTCTCCAGAGATGAGCTTGGAAGGGAGGTCTGGGAAGAGAGGGGTTTAGCTGGAGCTGCAGTTTGAGGAGAAACTGTTTTTTCTGAAGCAGGAATAGTTTGAGTCAGATCTGGTTCCGCTCTAACAGGTCTAAAACCACCTTCTGCAAGCATGGCTTCAGGTTCCATTCCCTTTTCCTCCTGGTCAAAGGAAATGGCCACGTTAGGTATAAACTCCTCAGGAAAATGTGTTTCTTTTCTCTCATCATCAGGAGAGGAGGTTGTCAGTAATGCAATTGGTGAGTCTAACTCAAATGCTTGTTTAATCTGAGAAACTTTTATCACAGCCGCAGAGGCCTGCAGACCACACCCTGATATGGTTGGAGGTTCTCTAACGACACTAGGCCTGGATTTTGGGACTTTGGCAGTCATCTCCAACAGAGCTTTTGAACTCATAGGTTCATCTTTTGTCTGTATGACACTATCTCCAGTGTGAGTGGTGGCAGCTTTGTGGAATACAGCAGGCTTACTTACATCTTCAGTTAAGCCAACAGGAGATTTTCTCATTTTTCCAGATGAAGTAGAACCATCATCTTCGTAGACACCATGCCACTCTGAAAATTGCACAGGCTCTCCAACTTGAAATGGCACATTTAAAATGCTCATAACCTCTCCCAGTTTATTTCTAGCAACACATTTGTACATTCCAGCATCAGTGTAGGTAAATCCATTGATATAAAGCCTGTGCACTTTATCATCTACCTCAAATCTGTATTTACCAGCCATGACTCTCAGGCATGTGTTGTCATAATACCATGTGACTTCTGGAGTAGGCTCCCCTGCAATTGCACACTCTAGCACAGCAGTGTTGCCCTCAGAACAGGTGATATTTTGTAATTCGCTGACCACATGTGGAGCGTCACCAACCTCATCAAAGGAGAATGTAAATTTGTGTTTCACTGTCTGAGAGGCTCTTTCTCCAATTGGCACATCTGAAGTTTTCTCTGTAAAAGCCTGTGGTTTGTCCTCACTGCTTTCCTCAGTGATCCCAGGGACAGGGGTTGCAGCGGTAACTCTGATTTCTACAGGCGAAGTGCTAAAAGATTCATCTGTGCGATGGCGTTTTGGGATCACTGCCTGAGGCACTTGTAGAGTAGTCTTTCCTGAATCCAAGTAGGTCTTGAGTTCCATTTCTATCATGTCCTCTTGGTTTCTCTCACACATCTCTAGCTCCTCTGAAACCACCACGTCCTGTGTGACTCCTGAATTTCTTACCACCTTTTTGTCAAAGATCTTGAGAGTGCCGCTGCAGATGGATTTGCCATGTTTATTGGTTATGACACAGTCATATGTTCCTTCATGGTCTGTTGTTGGATAAAAGATTGTCAGCTTTGATGTATTGGACTTGCTTATGATATCGTAGTCGGGGTTGTCGGCTAATGGGTGGCCATCTTTGAGCCAAGTGACTGTAGGTAGAGGGTCACCATGGAACTCACAGGAAAACTCTGACATTTCACCAATTTTTACTTTGATTGAAGATATTTCTTTCACAAATACTGGATGAGAGCTCCCAGCACTTGTATCCTCTTCTTTTACCCTCTTAGACTCTTGAGTATGGTAGACTCCTTCTTTAAAATTTAAATCCGCTTGGACTCTCCTCTCCTCTTTTGCAGCTCTGAGGTCATGTCTGCCTATACTTATTTCACCACCCTGTTTCAACCTTACATAATCTTTGCTTCTTTCCTCTCCCTTTATACCTCCTAAACCACTTTGTTGTTTCTGTTCTCTAGTCTCTCTGGTAGTTCCTAACTCTCTCATCCCCCTCTCATTTCTTACCTCTGACTGGAAGCGTTGACTGCTGGATTTATCAACAGTAACATCGGGCTCCTCCCTGGTCCATCTGCTCTCTGCCTCTCCTCTAAGATTTCCCTGTGGACTGTGGCATGGGGAGCATCTCCTGTCTGAGGAAAACTCTCTGGAGGGCTTATGGGGGCTCTCACTCTGTGAAGAGGCAAGTTCATATCCCTCAAAAGGCATATCAGTTATTTGAGTTGAAGAATATCTGTGAACTGGTAAAGCTTCATGACCCATTTCATCTCTTACAGGAGAAGTTCTTAAATCATATGAACTTTCGATGGGCCGACCCACATGGTCTGGTAAACCAACATGTGTTGGAGAATGCCTTCTTATGGAAGAAGGCTCACAAGGAGGAGATGGCTTGTAACCAGGAGCGTGTTGATGAGGATTAGGTTTTTTCATTTGTAAGGCTTCATTTGCAAGAGTTGTATCTGGTGATGTAAGATCACTGGGGTGAGTTTTATGAGAAATGCCATCATGAGGTTCACCATCAAATGGTGGGACATGGGACTCAAATGGCAACTCAGAGGTAGTTTCTTTGCATTGATTTTCCAAAGCCCACTCGGACTCCAGTTCAGCTACTTCCTCTTGTTCAACAACATCTTGTTGCCATTTCAGGATGCGCTGAGCCATTGCTTCCTCCTCACTTACAAAGTACTCACTGTCTCTCTGCAACCTAGTCTCACGACCCTCTACCAGCAGCTCACCAGCAGGAGGCCACTGGAAGCTATCACTCTGCTGATCCTGGAAACCAGCAGGAACGGATTCGCTCAAAAGGAACTTCTCCTTGGCTGTTTTTCCTGAAGAGGGCTTCTTGTCGTGGACCACTTCAGGTTGTGAAACTGATTCAAAAGCAGAAGCTTCTGTGACATTTCTTCCAACCTCAATGGTCCTCTCGGCCTGGATCGGTGAGTAACCCTCCGCCCAGTCAGATTTGAGCATCACAGATTGCTCTTGTTCCATCAGAACATCCTGTTGCCATTTCATTATACGTTGAGTCAAGGCTTCCTCTTCACTGACAAGCTTTTCACTCTCATTCTTTAGCTCTGAGATGTTCTCCATTGATAACTGGAGCTCACGCTCTTCACTTGTCTTTTCAAACAACATCTTCTCTGCTCTAGCTTTTGTTCTTGGGGATGACTTAGCTTCTTCTGCCGCTCTGGCCTTTGTTCTGGGTGACTTCTGTGGCAGCATGACTGATGGCTCAGTTTCTATTTCCCCTGACCTGGCTTTCACTCTTGGTTTAAGCAAGGCAGCAGAGGTGTCAGCTTGTTCTACAATACCTTTTACTTGAACTGGCGTAGGTGTTGATGTGGTAGCATGGTCTAAAGTTGCTCTTTTCTGCTGTGTGTATATGTGTCCCTCAGGTTCCATGCACTTTGTCTCTGCCAGCGTGGGTATGTCAGTTTCAGGGCAGGGTGTCTTCTCTTCAGAAATCTGCATGCCTTGCTGCCATTTCCTGATTCGCAAGGCCAAGAGTTTCTCCTCACACTGCATTCGCTCAGCTTCCAAGGTCTTTTCATAATGATCCCTCAAAGACTCCCCAGCACACTCCTCTATGTATGGCTCACCTGGTTCTGCTGCACAGAGGTCTGTGGCTATAGCTTCACTAAGAAAACTTTCTTTGGTAGATTCGACTTGCCTTGGCCTGAGTGACTCCTTGAGTTTTTCTGCTGCCAACTCTGCTTCCAATTCTGCTGGTCGATGTTTTATTCTTGGGGATTTTTGTGCCAGCACAACTGGTACTTTAGCATTCATTTCATCTAATCTAGTTTCCATTAAAGCTGACTTTGTAATTAAGGAGGAAGAAGTTTGTAATTCTTCCCCTCTGGCTTTCACTTTAGGTGATATGGGTGTTGACATTGTTGCAGCTTTAGGATCTGCCAACTTTGCTTTAATTCTTGGTGATTTATGAAGAGCAAATGACATGGCCTTGGTTTCTACTGGAGCTCTCTTCTCTACCACCTCCTGCTCAGTGTAAATGTGCCCCACAGGCTCCATATACTGCTTCTCTGCTGGTATGGGCAAATCACTTTCAGGATGAAATGTCTCCTCTTCTGACATCCTCTTGCCTTGCTGCCACTTTTTGATACGCAGGGCAAGGAGTTTTTCCTCACACTCAATCCGTTCAGCTTCAAGGCTCTTCTCATACTGAGCCCTAAAAGACTCCCCCCCACATGCCTCTCCATAGAGCTCAATTGCTCCTGCTGCTGTTTTGTCTTCTGGTGATACTGTGTCACCAAGGAACTCCCCCCTTACAGATGTGACTAGCGTAGACCTAGATGACTCTATGAGGGATACCTCCTCTTGGGCAGGAGCAGTTCTAACAGATTCCCTGCTTTCAGTGTATGTTATAGTTCCTGGATAAGCTAATGTTCCAGAGTATGGCACTTCAGGGTGACGTGACTTTACCTCAACCTTTGCAGCCTCCATTGTTAAGTCATCATCTGCACTGAGATGTTCACTTAACACCTGCTTGGTTTTAACATCTTCCTGAGTTTCAACAAAACTCTCAACTTTTTTATCCAACAGTGTATCAACCAATTCACCTCTCATGATCTGAATGGCTCTGGCTCTGCACTGAGGCTCAAATGAATGTCTTACACGAGGCTGAGAAAGCACCTTGCTTGAAGTTTTACCTTGAAATTCTTCATGACTCTCCCCCAAATCAAAGGGTCGATTAAAATGCTGGACATCAGGCAGGGAGGCAGGCTTGACCCTGAGCCTCTCGACATAATCTGCGTAGCTTGACTCACTGGCAACTGATTCTAACTCAAACTCAGAAGAGGACATGGTTGAGATAGAAAGCCTTTTTCTCTGTTTGACAGCTTTTTGGAGAGTCGTTAGTTTTGTTCTTACCTCGTTATGAAGGCTCTCAGTATCACTAAACCTCTCGCTGTATCTGTCACTACACCTGTCACTAAATTTGTCACTGAACCTGGCACCCGTGCGCCGGTCACAGTAGATATCACTGAATCTGTCATTGAAGCGCTCAGACGTGTCAAACATAGGGGGAGGGGAAGGGGCACGCTCAGAGGCAGTCTCCAAACGTTTGGAGTCTTTCTTTGGCTCTTTTTCTTTTGAATGGGAACCAGACTTGAAGTATACACTACGCACCAGAGAGTGTTTAGATCGAGATCGTCCCTGATGAACTTTGGACATCTTGTCAAAAGGAGACCCTACACATCTGAGGTCAACCCTGATCTTCCTCTCTTGCCTCTGCTCTGCCATGGTGTCTATGCTTTCGTGGGCTTTGGCAGAACGTCGAACAAAGCTCAGGTAATTAGCAGATTGCTCTTCCCTCAGTGACACCAAAAGTGATGCTGTGGACTCGGCAGAACCTTCCGAGTTTATTGCCATTACCTTATAACTGCCTGAGTCCTTCTCTTTAATGCTACCAATAACCAGACTGGTAACATGCATGTGCATCTTGCTGTCAGTACAAATCCTACGCCTACGCTCTTTAGGAATAGATTTGTTATTATGAAACCAGAGTATAGTTGGCAGAGGGCAAGCAACCACTTTACAATTTAACTCCACTGGTTCCCCTTCTATGACTGACTGGAACTTAAGTTTCTTGGTAAAAGAAGGTTTGATGTTCTCCGTCCAGGACATGATGGAGGAGGTTCTGCTGGAGCAACGATTGGCCGACACCAGGCCATGATCTAGGAAGTCCTCAGTGTCAGAGAAGGCTCCTCTCAGCTGTCGAGTGCTGGAAAGTTCTGCGCTCCTGTGCTGTGTTCCTTCTTTGCTTTCTTCATAAAACAGCTCTGCAAAAAGAAACAGACAACTGTCAGAACAACAATGCCTCCAGGGGTAAAAAGAGAGAAATGGAAATATTAAAGAGAAATGGAAATATTAAATGCATGCTGGGAGTCACAATGCCATAAAAAAATAATTTCACTCACCATATTTGTTCGAATAAACGCAAGACTTGATTCTTTTTATTAGAAACCTGCAGGAAGTTTTGATCCTTCGTCTGTGGAAATTTCTTCAAAACAAATTATTTTATTATTATTATTAAAAAAAAGCATAATTCCAAGATGGGCTGCGAACATTCGCATATTTTACTGTTTTGGTAACTACTTTGGCTTTCTGCTAGAATATTCCTTACCTGACTTGCAGACAGGAGAATAAACGCCCTTTCTAATCCTTCAACTTGAGAAGAAATAAATGATGCACTAGTATGAGTGAGAAGCAAAGCTCTCTGAAAAATATCTTGGATTCCAAAACTTAAGCAAATGAAGCTGTAAAATTGGGTGAGAAGGCGTTTATTCGAACTAATATAGTTTACTGGTGTTATTTAGAATGCAAACCACAGGAATCACATCCCACTATCTGCAAGCCAGGCTAAGAAATATTTGCAGGAGGAAGGTATGAAATCCAGATGCAGTAAAACTTCATATCTTTTAAAGGACATTTAAAGTCTGGGAGCTTTAAAAGATAATATCCTGCACCTTTTCTGGAAACAAATAAATAAAAAAATAAAAAATCTGAAGAACCTTCATGCCAAACGAAACGACATTTGGATGCAAGTGTTTCAAAAACTGGTACAAGCAAGTTGTGCTCGCCTGAGGGAAACCATGAAAAATGAGCTAAATAAGAGCACGTAGAATAACACAGAAAATATGATTGTTGTTTGTTTGTTTGTTTGTTTTTTGATTTGTTTTGTTTTTTTTAAATATTTTTTAAAATCTTTTTTTAAATCAAGACACAGAGATGGCATGCAATTTTGGAATTCATAGACCACTTGAAGGGACAGTTCAACATAATTACATATTTACAAACTCTTCAAGCAGTCTGTGATTGCAGGACAACTAAAATCCACAATACATGCACCCACACATCTGTTTTTTCCCCCATGTCCCCCACACTCAGAAGTTTCTCCATTCAAAGACCATCTTCAATGAGCCAAAGCTTGGATCAAAGTTACCTGTTGACAGACTACTTTGATATGAAAAATTCAATCAAGTAAAACTGAATTTGGTTAAATCGCCCATTTCTGTTATGCCTACTTGTCATGTGTGACAATAATGTACTGTTTTTAATATATGATATTCAGAAATCTGATGGGACCTTACCTTTGACTTCTTGCTCAATCTTGGCCTCAATCTGCTCCCTCACATGAGTCACTGTGATGGAAAGAGATAAAAATAAATTCAGATTCATCAGCTCACTGTGAGCACATTGATACTATCGTCATCATAGAGGACGAGGTAAGGTGTTGCTCTCAGTCCTTGTATGCAAACTACATGCTCATGTGTCTTCACTCTGAAACTGCCATCAGTTAAGAATGTTTTTTTTGGTGCTATAAAATGATGAACTTTGGCAAACAAACATATGTCATATATACGATCTCTCTGATCTGTTACCACCTGACCAAAGTTTCAATCTTTGGTCACATCACAGCAAATGAAACAGCAATACTAACTGAGCAAACTCCCTCCACTTAAAAAGGACCCTGGAATGTCACTGAAAGATTTTAAAAAAAGCTGTGAAATGTACCTTGATCATTTTGTCTAAGAACTACTCCCATGATCAAGAACGGTTTTTTGTTTTGTTTTGTTTTTTGGCTCACACACCAAAAACTGTTTCAGTGCTTCTTTCACTTGTCACTTGCATTAGTGATGACTTTAAATTGCCTTGGCTTAAAGTGATATTTCACCACAAAATTCTGTTTTGTTTATCAGTTGCTCTTTCTTTAAATGTCTCAAATTCCTCCACAGTAAATGGGTGATTTCTAAAATGTTCGCTTCCTTTTACTGACAGCCTATGGAGGTTCATTCTTGAAAACATCAAAACCATCCAAAAATGTCCATCCAAAACTCTGAATAGCTTTGTGTGGTTTAATCCAAGTCTTCTTTATGGTGTTGTATGCTCAATATTTCTAAAACACTTTTATTTTGGCTAGAAAGCTACTAAATCCAACACGTCTGATCCAATGTTTTCTGACGCAGGTTAGAGTTATTCTAAATGTTGGTGAACTGCAGAAACTCCTCTCTCTCTGCACCAGCCATTTTGGTTCACTTATCCTTACATTCTTTTCTTCAAAAACTGTAAAAAATTACCCCAAACTTCTAAGCAAATAAAAATGGCTGGTGCAGAGAGAGAGGAGTTTTTGCAGTTCGACGTTTAAAATAACTAACATACTGCACAAAACACTGGATCAGGTGTGTTGGATTTAGTGGCTTTCTGGCTGAAATAAAAGTGTTAAGGAAGAATTGAGCATAAAACACGATAAAGAAGATTCGGATTAAACCACATGAAGCTGTGAGTTTTGGATGTACGTTTTTAGATAGTTTTGATGCTTTCAAGAGTGAACCTCAAAGGGTGCAAGCAAAAGGGAGCGCATATTTTATTAATCTCCCATTTACTGTGGAGGAATGCTGGAAGGAAAAAATAATGTTCTTTAAATCAAGACATCTAAGGGTGAGTAACTGATATACAAAACAGAATTTTCCGGTGAAATAACACTTAAAAGCAATTTGCACAGCAGTTTTGAATTTTCATGAATTGTTGACACACTGAGCGACAATAGCTTCGTTTTACTCAGTTATTTTGAACAAACTAACAAATGTCTGAGGTAAAGCAATTTCAGTCCCATTTCCCTACCAAAGAATTTTGTGACTCATAATAGTATTTAGCATGTATTTCATTGTTAAGGATGCAAACTTGTGAGAACAATCACATTACATGTCACAGAGGAACAAAATGACTCAGGCAGTAAAAGTTTGAGTTTCCTGGAGGATGAAGGTACAACAGAGAGGTTATATGAAAGTGTCATGCTGGTTTAAGGGGTTTTCTGTGCAGGAAAAAAGAGTAGGGTGGGAACAAAGAAGATAAAAGAAGGTGGAGAGATGAGTGTGTTCCTGTGAGGAAAGTGGAGCAGACAGGAAAGTGAAAATCCCAGGATTCAAACAAACTGGTGCATTCATGGACACAGTGGTTCGCATTTCTGGAACTGTGAGGTTAGTTAAATCTGGAAGAGAGCTGAGGGATGTCCCGATCCTATGGGGGGTTTTTTTTGCTTGTTTTTTTTGTTCTTCCCCACGTTACTTCAACATAAACTATACATTATGGGATCCTTTTCAAAATCGTTTGAGTGTGTTATGTGTTGCGAATTAAAGAAGAATGAGGAAATCAAACATCATATGATTCAATATCAACCAATCTTGGACTCTATAAAGTTTTACAATTCAGTGGCCAACTCTCAAGCCTCACACTGAGTTTCCACTTACATAAGTGACTGGTGTCAATAGATCCATAAGTTAATGGGTATTTCCAAAGAAAAATGCATTTCTTTATTGAAGAATACAAACTTAAAGAGTAACTTAACCCCTAAACCACTTTTGTCGGCTAAAAAATCAAGGCTAAGAAGTAATTAGTAGTGTTTTTGACTGATTCAGGTCTTAATCTTGACATTTTAGTGCAAATTAACTGACTTTTCCATATTCCGCTAAATGTTTGTAGTGACTGCCATCTACTGGTTGAAACGCTGCTACTGCAAGGCAATTTTTTGATGCATTTTAATTGGTTGATAAGGTGAAACGTGATGTCACCAGGGCCAAGACACTATCTTCAGGTTGAGACCAGTTCCCAGACAATCAGAGGATTCTAGATGTATTTTTGGAATTTTATGAATGAGGCACTCCAGCTAGGACTCTGGAGGTTTAGTTACATTTTAACATTAACTGTTTTAAGCCTGCACTTAATATCAAACTGATAAAGACAATCTGACTGAATGTAACATTAGTCAGATTTACTATGTGTTAGAACTACAAACTAATTCTTTTTAATTAAACAATTCACCTAACAATACAAATGAGTAACTGAATTAAAGAAAATAGCCTGTTAGCCAAAGCAGCATGTTAGCTAAGCTAAGGAGGAGCTTCCCAGGCACAGCGGATATCATGGAGATTCCCACAGAAATGACAGGACTTCCAGCTGATTCGCCTCCATACACATATGAAAGTGGAAACGAGGCATTAGTGGTGGTATGAATTATTACCAAAGTTACTCCAAGTACCACGATAATCTGCATCAACTGTGAGCAGCACATCCACTAAACCAGTGTTTCCAGTATTCATTTCTGCTAAAACCAGGTCGGATTGGGTCTGTTTTAGTACTGTGGTCTACAGCTTCACAGCACACTTATCATGTGTATTCACATAGAAGAAGAGATCCAAGTCTTTCTGTGGGTGCTCCCACTTCCTGGAGCTTCTGCATTTTGATCAAAAGCTGCGAAATTTGCTCTTTGTGAATTGAAATCATTGGATGCTCTCTCCTCGGGAGACCTGATTGCCTGATCTTCAGACAGCTCTCTGGTTGTTTAGAGAAGCTTTCAGGTTTTGTTTCTTAGGGTAAAATCAGTAAAAAAAAAAAAAAATCTTAGTGATGTACTTGTGATGTTGTACTCATGTTTCTGTTTGATTTTGACTTTGTGGCATATTTTGTGTCATTGATCTTTAGTTGTCTTAATGAGGATCTCTAGTTAAATAAAGTTTAAAAAAATAAATAAATCAAGCATAACTGTATTAATCTGGTAGAAACTTTGCAGGTTGGTTTGGGACATCCCTTGAAGTTTTTGTCCAGAGACGGTAAGGAGGTTTTACAAGGGGAGGGGCAGAATCTTGCAGGAAGAGGAACATGGTTATTTGTGTGGATTCAGAGGGAAAATGGCTGCAGCCGATGGATCCAGAGGTTACCTTCTTCTTCTTTGGTTACTGTGAGTGTGGCCGAGCATGCGGCCTCTCCAGCGTTATTGGCTGCCCTGCAGGTGTACTGCCCCGCATGCTCAGAGAAAGCATCGACTATGATGAGTGTGGCGCTGTTTGTCACCTCATCGAAATGAAACACCACGTTCTTGTTGGGCTGAACGGGCTGTCGGTTGTGGAACCAGCTTATCTCTGGCTTCGGCATGCCGGACACACATGCATGAAAGCGAGCCACCTCTCCGTGTGGCACGCTGCAGCTTGTGATTGGCTGGATGAAAACTGGCTTTTGGCCAATGGAAGGTTTCCTAAGACTGGTGAGGCTGGTGGACACATGCCACTGAGAGTCAGCAGGACTGTCCACCGTTTGTTTTTGCCCTGAAAGGAAGCATGTTCATGACTTTCTGTGCTTCAATCTGATCTTCATTCATCCCAGTCAGCACAGTTCAGGTGATTTTCAGTTTGGAACCAGTCTGTGTTAGGAAACACAGATTTTTTTCTGTTCTTTTCTTTTTTCAAATAAATATGCCACAAAGAAACTGTCCTCACCAGAGAACAGTCACCTTCAGTCATTTGTTTACTGCCTGTTTTTTGACGAGCTCCCTGTCTGACTGTGATTTTTTTTCTGAAAAACCTCTTGCGAAGAAAGTCCTAAACATGGAGACCAATCAACAGTCTAGAGTGAAAGTATATTCACACAAAATCAAATCCTTCTGTTCCTATTGCTTTTTGCAAAAAAAAAAAGTTTATCTGTGCACATTCAGTGTGAACTGGCTTGCAGTTTCCTTGAACCATAACAAAAACCTTTCCCTCATTTAATCAAACCTTAAGCTAAGCAGTGGCAGAGAACCCAATGCTCTGTTCGGAACCCCACTACCAGAGTCAGAAGCTAGTTGGCTTTCTCGTGTACAGAGTGACCTTTAAAATATTTCTTGTTGGAAAGTCAAGTAAATGACTCCAAACAACTCATGAGACATAAAACAACGACAAAGCGACTTAAAAGGACGACAAATAGAAGCAAAACAACCACAAAGACGCGCGAAAAGAACTACAAATGACAGCAAAATTTGATTTTGTCCTTTAGGCTTTTAATAGTCATCAAAATGCTATTTAGTTTCTTTGTTTCTTTTCACCTTCAAACCACTGAACTGGTGCTCACTGGGATGTCTGTTTAAGTCTCTGTGAAGAAAAGAAGAACAGCTCTGTGACCTGGTGTCATAACTTCACTAAGCAGGTGAAGAACAACAAAACATCTTCATGTGGGTGACAAATGAAAGTGAAAACCAAAATAAAGATATTTCCACATTCTGTGTTTTGATGTTAAACACTCCCAAACATGATGCTGGTGATCAGTTGGGTTGACATTCAGAAGCATCTGTGTTTGTTTCTTCTTTCATTTATTAATGTTTTTCCTTCATTTGTCACTCTGCTTTACAATAACACTATGACAGCACACACCATGGAAGCTGACAGCGGCCATGGTTGATGATGCTTTAATTTGGTGCTCGTATGTGTTTAAAAAGACTGTTAACCAGTGACTGTAATGTATGACCACTCTGGATTTCTCAATGAATTTTGGATCTATGTGATGATATCTCTTTCTATAAACATTACTGATTTTGGCAGTTCATTGTGCTATCAATAAAAAATGTTTTCTAATATTGTGTAACAAATTTTTATCATGCACACCCAAAATTATCTGTTGTTGGTTAAATTCAGATTATGTGATCTCTTGTTGCTTATTTCAGATTGACAGTCTTAAAAAACTAAATATGTGCACCATTTGTTATTTCCAGGTTAAACAAGCATTTTAATTAAATTAAGAATAAAATTCTTATTTAATTATTGATAACCATGACTGCTGTTGGCTTCTGTTTACCTTAAAAGTTTTAGTGCAGCTGTAAGAACAGCATTTAACAAACGTACCGTCCAGTGTGACAGTAGCAGAGCAGGACGCGGTCCCGGCGGCATTTTTGACCGTGCAGGTGTACTCGCCCTCGTCCTCCGGATAAACCCTGGAGATCTCAAGCTGACAGCTGTCGTCAAACTGAGACATCCTGAAGAACTCTGATTGCTTGATCTCCTTGTCCTTGTGATACCAGCTGATCTTCACATCTGGACAGAGGACAAAAGAACTTTCATGAAGACGCACTGCAGTGATCACCTGTAAGATCTGATCATACCAGCATTTAAAGCAGTGAAAACAGATTAAATCAGTGGAGTCATTAAGTCATTTTTTTGTGGTGGGTCGCTGTCAGAGAGTAAAATTGTGTCCAGACAGAAAAATTAGCTGAAAATATAAAGCTTTTTACAGCCAGAGACACCTTTGAAACTGTCGCATTCTTTTCATGATCATTTTTCATAGGTTGAAATTATCAAATTATAGATTATAAGTCAGACTTTAGTTTTCTTACCGTCTCCACGGACTCTGCACTGGAAGCGTGCTGATTCTCCCTCGCGGGCTGAGGTGCTGGCAATGGGTGAGATGATGACAGGAGGAGCAACGGTGGCAGCCGAGTCTGGAGAAACCACTTCTGACACTAAAACACACATAAACCTCCGTCTGCATATGACCTGACAGTGATAACAAATCTTTTCCTATTCATGTCTGTCTTTGTTCCACTGGTATAATATGTGAATTGTGTCTTACCTTCCACGTTGAGTGATGCAGTGCTTGTGGCGGTGCCATAGTCATTCTTGGCCTCGCAGTGGTAGTTTGCGGCGTCCTCAGGGAACACTTCAATCAGCAGCAGCGAGTGCTCATTGACATCGCGGAGGAACTTGCACTTGAAGCCAGGAGACAGAGCCTGGGAGTTTTTGTACCAGAAGACTTGGGGCTGGGGAACCCCACTCACCTGCACGGAGAAGCGAGCCGGTTTACCAGCCTCGACCGACTGGGGCTCCATGTGGCGGAGGATCTGAGGTGGCTCAGGGACTGAACAAGGCAGAAAATACATTTGTGAGCAAGGAAAGAGCAGTAACCGTTATCATGCCACTTTAACCTTGATGAAAAATAAAAAAAATTTTGGTTTTGGTTGGTTTTAATCAATGATGTGACGCTTAAAACTGACAACACAAGAAAGTACCAAAATATTAAAGCAGAGAAAAGATAATTAAATGTCCTGCCGCAAAACACCAACGATCTTCCTGTTGCACTTACTGTTGACTCGGAGGTGCATGGTGCTCCTGTTTTTGCCAGCGATGAAGGTGTACTCCCCTGCATCGCTCCTGTAGGTCTCAGAGATGGTGAGGCGGTGCAGCTTCCTAATGGTAACGTAGTTGAACCTCTCCTCCACCGAGAACTGGATCTCTACCCCATTCCTCAGCCAGCGACCCTCCACATCGTCCTCATTCACCTCAAACTCGAAGGTGGCTCTGTGTTTCTCCAGAACCTGTGAGAGAGGAAAGATTCAATCTTTTAAAAGCAGGGCAACAATAACTCAGCACACATTAACTGATGAATTCATGTTGTTCTTTAAAAGAAGTTTTCATGTTTTGTTGTTGCTGAAACTCTCCAAGTAAAACTGAATTCAAATATGCATTGAAATAATTTATCAATATATTTTAACATAATTTAACACATTTGTTTTTTCTTCATTTGAAGATTGCATAGCTATCCTTAGCAATAAATTTTGTAACACATCCATATGTGAAGGTGACAGGAGGCAGATTAAAGTTTCATCCTGAAACTTTAGTTGACTGTCTTGGTGTTTTTCTGGATCAAAAAAACCCTGATTTTAACTTTTCTACACAGGTGAAATCCTTTTTCGTTGACTGCGTTTACATGGACTTGAATATCCCGGTTATAAACATGATTTTGAAGTTTCAGAAGGTTTTGAGAAACCTGATTTTGCTACCTGGAGTACTCAGACAGAAAATGGGATAATGTGGCGTGTATATGCTTTACTCTGGTTTCTGACAGCTGTCGACTATGTGCACAAGTGCAGGCTCAGCGAGGTAACATACCAGAAAAATGAGAGCATCTCAATTCTGGAGTGCTGGAGAAACTGAATTTTGTCTTTTAGTATTGAAAGAGTTACATAAAAACACAGTATTGGCATTAAACTACACATTTAACTATAAGCTACAGAAGTTTTCATTTTTCTCAGATTTCGAAATTGATGTGGTTTGTGTTGTAAACAATAAACGTCACAGGCGCCAGCACTATTATGATACACCAATCAGAAACTGGGATACTAGCATTTATCATGCATACGGCAATATGAATAACCAAGTTTCTCTGTGTGCATGTAAACACCATATCCCCAGTCTGATCAAAATCAGGATGCTCAAGTCCATGTAAATGCAATCACTGTATAAGGAAGACAAAAGTATTTTTTTCTGTACCTGAATTCCAGACAGTGCTTACAGTAAAATGACTGAAAACACTGACGACATATCAGTTTCACTCTTTATGGGACTTTGACGTTTGTCCTGATTTGGTTTTAAAACAAAATGCGAACAAACAGTAGATCAGATAAAAGTCTGTCTTACTGTGATTTGCCGCTCGGCAGGCTCAGAGATCCGGATGTCGCGACCCTCCACGAACAGCTGCGCCTTGGAGACGCTCGATCCAGCAACCACAGAATATTCTCCAACATCAGACATACGAACTGTCTGGATCATCAGACGATGAACGTACTTTTCTGCTGTCACTGTGTACCTGAACACAACGTAGACAACAACTCTTAGCTTGTATCTAACTGTTTGAAATGCTTCTGCTTATGTAAATGTTGAAAAACAGACCAAGGAATGAGGAAGAGCGGTTAGTTGTAGCTGTTTGATACCTTTCCTCAGACATGTCCAGCTCCTGACCGTTCTTCATCCATATCACCTGAATGTTTGGCTCCGAAACCTCACATTCAAAAATAGCCTTCTTTTTCTCTGTGATCTTTATGTCCTTAATTTTCTTGGTGAAATCAATCACACGAGCTGAAACAAACAAAAAAAAAACAGTTGCGGTGACGAATTAATTAAAAAGCACAATGTATTGTAGGTTTCTTCAGCAGCCTTCCACGTTGTCTTTGTCCTAACTCTGCTACAACAGAATTTTTCATTTTAATGAACTCTTGTTTTACATTTTCACTTCTTATCATCTGATCCTTAATTACTTTTCCACAGCTGTGTGTGAGAGGCCTGCTCAGAGTAAACATGGTAAGCATCACGTTACCTTCGACAAACAGGTTAGCGGCAGTGGCGGCAGAGCCGGCCACAAACTGGTATTCTCCTCCGTCTCCGAAGTGAACATTTCGGATGGTGAGCGAGTGCGTGAGCTGCCGGCTGCGGACCTGACATCTGTCCGACGACTTGACCTCCACGCCGTTCTTCAGCCATTTGTAGGTGATGCCCTCATGGTTGACGGTGACTTCGAAGGTTATGGTATCTCTCTCCTGAGCGTTCAGGTCCTTCAGCATGGAGGTGATGAGGACGGCTGGAGAGGAGAGAACAGGTTGAAATAAAGTTAAAAAACTCATCTTAAGACATTTACTGAACCAATACATGTTCCAGAAACGTTCCTTATACTTCTTTTTTTTTCTCGTAGTCCTGTCTCATTGTTCTTTCATGTCATGTCAGTCATGTTTTTTACATAATACAGTTTAAATTAATTTCACTGTATAATATTCTAATCATTACACTGGATAATTATAGTTACATTACAAATAATAAACAACAAAAATAATATAATATAGTGTGTGATATTTCTTTTATGTTTTTTTCATGTTGTCTTTCCTTTGAATCACTGGAAAATTTTTGTTTATTGTTTTTTGTTCCGGCCTCTATATAGATCCAATTGATGGATCTCTCTTTATTTTGAAATAAGTAATTGATAACCAAAAAAAAGCAATAATAATAATATCAAAAAATGTTTCAATTGATTACAAATAAGAAAACCGAAAATCTACAATTATAAACAATGCATAAAAATTTATTTTTGGTTAATCATTTTAATTTCATTTTTTCCACACTTCCACTCTTAAAATATCAGATGTTTTTAATTTAAAGTTGTGAAATTATAAGACTGTTTCTTGATTAAGTCGCCAATTTGAAGAGACCGGCTTCATGAGAAACAAAAACAAACATAATTTTAGGACATTTTGACACTCTTAGACCGTTTGATCTGGAGTCTTACGGTTAACGGTGAGCGTTGCAGACACTTTGTCATTCCCGCAGATGAAGGTATATTCTGCAGAGTCGTCTGTGCTGGTGTTCATGATCTTCAGCTGGTGGAGTTTTCCCTGAACCACGATTCGGAACTTCTCGCTCATCTCGATCTCCACGCCGTTTTTCAGCCACGTGGAGGGCACGTTGAAGTGAGAAACTTCACACTCAAACGTGGCCACCTGTGTCTCTGGGATTGCCACGCTCTTCATGGGTTTGGTGACTCGCAGAGCTGCAACAGACAAATTCAAAAACAGTGAGAGTCTGTAGAAATGAGGAGAAATTGGAGAAAATGAAGAGAAGAAAAACAACAAACTGAAATTAAAACATGAAAAACAAATGTGCAACACTGATCTATATTTTTTATTTTACAATAAAACAAATAAAGCAGGTAATAATGGTTTTCATTTCACAATGATTTTTATGTTTAAATTAAAACTCTTTATATTATTTTTAAATTACAGATAATTAGAGTAAAATTTAAACATTACACATATAGTTAATTTCAGGCAATATTTTCATTTTATTAATACATGTTATATAAAATTGTAAAAACTACATTTACAAAAAAGTCTCTACACTATAGATACATCACTGTATTTGTTTTAAAAAAAATTTAAAACAAAATTAAAACAAACAACAACAAAAAAAACCCACAAAATTTAAAATCATGCATTTTTTTGATCTCCTCTGATTAAGTGCCATATTAGACCTTCTCACATAGAAAAAATAAAAGCACGTACCCTCCACAGTGAGTGTGGCGCTGCACTGCAGATGTCCGACCACAGCGGTGTACTCTCCTGTGTTGCTGCTGTCGACGTTCTGCAGGATCAGTTTGTGAGCTTTACGCTCTGACAGAATCTTACACTTGTTGCTCGGCTTCAGCTCCACACCCTTAAACATCCACCTGACGGGGATGTTGTCATGTGACAGGCTCATCTCAAAGGAGGCGGTGCCGTCCGACAATGATGTCACATCCTTTATCTTCTTTATTATTTTGATAGCTATAAAATATAAAAAATAAGGGGATTGAGGCAATAAAATTTTAAAATAACTGATACAAAACAGTAGGAGTTGAACATTTGATTGTTAGAAATTTTACAGTAAACTTACTCTCTACATTGAGCCTGGCATTGGCAGACAGTTTTCCCAGTTTAAAGGAATAAACAGACTCGTCCTGTGTGTTGCAGTTCTTGACCTTCAGTGTGTGCACCATGCCATCGGTGGTGATCTCATACTTGTCACTGTTCTGTAGTTCCACGCCGTTCTTGATCCACTGGGATCCTTTCACGTCAGGGTGAGTGAGCTCCAGTGAGAACACAGCCTCCTGGGTCTCGGTCACCGTCTGGTTCCTCAGAGTTTTCTTGATCTTCACCGCTGAAGATGGAAACAAGAGGCGTCAGTATAGACACAATCATTAAATTCTGTAAGATAGAGTACAACATTAGAAACATACTGATCTTTTCTCCCTTTCTAGAGACTTGCATGTTGTTCAGCTAATAGGGTTAAGTTTGTCCTGTAGGGAGTGTTAGAGTAAACGTAATCGGTGCTTAACATTAAAGGTGTTCATTCTATAGGGTGCATGTGAGCAAATATAGATTTAATTATATTCAACTTTCCAAAACAAAAGTCTTTTGTTTCAGGCGTGTTGCCTAAATCTCATCAGATATTTCTTGTGTACAAGTTTAAACTTGTTCTTTTAAGTGTTCTGATGATGACTACGCAGGAATGACAAGGGTGTAACGAACAATCACAGTAAACTACACTGCAGTTAATAATGGTGCATTCCAGCTGTTCTTGGAAGTCAGACTTTCAGAGTTGTGTCATCTAGAATGCCCTCTGAAGTCACAACTCAAACTTGGAAATTTGGAGGACCTTCAGTATCCCTAAGCTCATAATACAAGACGGCTGCTCCATGCATCAACAGTGTCAAAGCTGTAAATTACACTGTTTATTAGCCAATAAGCCTAGTTTTTGTGTCGTTAAATCCATCACACTGACATAGTATGGTTCAACCCCTTATCTGTTTACATGTTATGTTGATTTCACACGCAAACCATCACATAGTGTGCTGTTATCCACTGGTATTAGCTAACAGTGCTAACAACAACAATAACCAACAATGGCTTCTCTTAACTGCAACGCGATCAGCTCAGATATGATGTCACTTCCTATTTTGAAATTCGACTTCTGAGGTAAATGGAATGCATCATAAGACCAGTGAATATCCTAACTGTTAAAAAAAAAAAAAATTTAAATGTCTCCTCTCAGAGATATTAACTGCACTGAACACTGACAAATACATAACAGGACTGAATGCAGTGTGAATTACCTTGAAAAAGAACTGCATACGCACATGGACATTAAATTTGGGTTTTTTTTGAGAATCTTACCCTCGACCCTGAGGTTAGCAGTGGTTTTGGAGCTGGCCACCTGGTAGCTGTACTCGCCGACATCGTGTGGTCTGGTAATGATGATGATGAGGCGTCTGACAGCTCCCTTCACCTCACTCACCACATTCTCACTGAAGTTGATAGGCTGACCGTCCTTCAGCCACTTGCCCTCAGCGTTGGCGTTGGCGACTTCACACTCAAGCTCAGCAGTCTGAGACTCTGCAACTGTCACATCCTGCAGGGGCCGTGTGATGGCTCCACCTAGTGGCAGCACAAGAAAACAGTTTGTTTTAAGGGTCTGGGGCAACGGAGAAGCTCTATCCTGGATCCAATCATCTATCACAGGACAAACATGCAAGACCTTTTAAATTTGTTCAGAAAACAGTCTTACCCTGATTACTTAACACTATGATAAACCTTTGAACACATATTACAGATTTATCCTCAAAGCATATTTTAGGGGTTTATCTGCAGAGGTTCAGTGTTTGGTTTTAAGTATTGTGGTTTGAATTGGTGATTGTATAACTAACTTTATCATACTGACATTTGAGAACACTGCTCAATAATCTCATCTAGAGTTTAGATGTACCGGAGACAGTGAGCTTGGCGCTGGATGTCTTTTCACCAGCGTGGAACATGTACTGGCCCTCCTCGTCCTTCATGGCGTCAATGATTGTCAGAGAGTGAGCTTTGCCCTTGGACTCCATTTTGTATTTGGGTCCAGGTTTGGCCTGCTGGTTCCTGAATGTCCAGACGGGGTCGATGCCGGGGTGAGAAACTTCAACGTTAAAGGTGACATTCTGGGACTCAGAGCACACTTTGTCCTCCATGTGCTTGACAATGTGCACCTCTGTAAAAACAGCAACGTGGTTAGAAAACAGAAGTGTAATTGGGATCTAAAAACTGGATCCTGGTGTATAAACGTCAATAAAGCAGTCATACTTTCAACAGTCAGGCTGCAGCTGGTGTCGACTTTGCCAACCACCAATTTGTAGCGTCCTTCGTCAGAGCCGTAGGTCCTGGTGAAGACCAGACGCTGCTTGGCTCCCTTTGCCACCAGCTGGATTCGGTCACTGGGAACCAGCAGTTTGTCATTGTGGTACCATTTGACCGAGCTAATGTCCTGAGCTGAGATCTTGGCCTCCAGAACAGCCTTGGTGCCTTCGATGGAGGACACATCCTTCAGTGGCACCAAAATGTCAATTGCTGTAAGGAAAGACAAAATTATGTCAGAGAGGAGTCACGTGTTCTCATGATGGTAACGGTTTGTAACACTTCGATCCAAAACATCTGACTCTTACTTTGAACACTGAGTTTGCATGAGGTGGAAATGTCTTGGGTGGGAACCACAAAGGAGTAGGAGGCAGCATCTTCTCTGCTGACATTCTCCACCAGCAGCTTGTGAACCAGTTTGTCAATTACGATGTGGATGCGGTCAGAGGCTGAGATGGCCTGGCCGTTCTTCATCCAGGTTCCCTCAACGTTCTCCTGAGAAAACCTGACCTCCAGTTGAGCAATGTCACCCTCGCACACTGTGAGGTCACTTAGGGGCTGCATCAGGGTCACCGGGCGCACTGCAGATGTAGAGGAATAAACTCATTACACAAAGGGCACAAGTCACAGTTATATGAAGATCTACAGACTTAACTGTTCAGTCAGTTGTGTCTACCTGCTCTATAGGAGTCCAAAATCAAAATCAAAGAACCGAAAATAAATACTATATGTATTCTTTAAGAAACTTTGGCTCCACATACTTCATTACTCTGTAAAAGTTACTTACATTTCATCTTCAGTGAGGCGCTGGTCCTCAGATCTCCACAAACAAAGGCATATTTCCCCTGGTCTACTTTCCTTACATCCTTTATGCACAGTGTGTGTCTTCCTCGGCGGGAGGACATGATGTATTTGTTGCTGGGAGAGAGCTCCTTGTCTCCAAAGAACCAACTGCCCTCAGCATCCTCACGTGAGAGTTCAACCTCAAACTCTCCCGCATATGTCTCAGGCACCTCAATGTTCTCCATGTGTTTAATGAGCTCCAGGGCTGCACCTGCATACAGAATGATGTCAAAAACCATTATCCATCAATCAAGCCAAAAATAAAACAGTACAGTTGATAGTTAAGTTGTAAAGATAGAAGAGATTCCAGGAGTAAAGATTACCCTCTACATGGAGCTTTGCACTTGTTCTGGTGCTCTCGTCATCTGCAAGCACACAAGTGTATTCAGCATCATCCCTGATTCCAATCATCAGCACAGACAGGAAATGGACCTTTCTGTCTGAGTGCATTCTGTATTTGTCTCCGGAAAAGATCTCCGAGTTGTTCTTGAGCCATTTGACTTTGACGAAAGGTTCGTTGGTTTCACACTCAAAAGTCACCATGGTGTCCTTCTCATTTGCACTGGCATCCTCCAGTTGTTGGGTAAAGTTTATTGTTGCCTTTGCTGCAATTGGAAAATGTGAAATGAGACTTTGAAATAAGTTTTATATAAAAAAAATGAGTATATTATTGGAGTTTGATTAAAAATGGCTTTACCTTGCACAAGCAGGAAGGCGTGGCTTGAGGCCTCCCCAGCGATATTCATGGCTTTCACCATGATGCTAGCAGAGTCCTCTACTGTGACATCTCTGATCACCAGCTCACAAACATGATCCTCAGGCCAGTACCAATAAATACGGTCTGACTTTTCCACCAGAATGCCGTTCTTGAACCACTGGCATTCTGGTTCTGGTCTCCCAACGACTCTGATTCGGAAACGAACCTCATCCATTGGAGCCACTGTCTTGCTTGTGATGCGCTCCAGGATCTTGGGTGCTTCCATGCTTGGGGAGAGCTGGACCCTCTCTGGTTTGATTGTAGGGATAGTGACTTTGCCCTGTTCCTCCATCAGCTTCCTCTCAGCTTCTTCTTTCTCTTTCAAATGATGAAGCAGTTCCTCCTTAGTCTTCTTCAGCAGATCTTCATAGGAGTCGTCCCTCTTGTGAGACTTGAACTCCACAGCAGAGATTGACTCGTAGAAACCTTCCTCTGTTCTACGCTTGAACTTGCTCTTCAGTTCATCTGACTCCTCTGAGGTTTTCTCGTGAACAATTCTCTGTGTCTTACGCAGCTTAACGACTTCCCTGTCCCGTGTGGTCTCACCAGGTCGGTCGACCTTTACGATATCAAATCCAATTTTGCTAGGCTCATGTGCAGCCTCTGCAGCCTTTGACTCTGGGGCACGACGCAGTACGGATCTGAAGTCCTCTTTCTGCTGGATTTCCAGCTTCACGGTGTGCTCAGTTGTGCCTAGAGGATTGTCTGCTACCACCCTGACCTCTCCTGAGTCATAAGACTTGATGTCAACAATCTCCAAATAGTAAATACCGTCATAGCGAAGTCTGTATCTCTTGCTTTTGCGGATCAGTTGTCCATTCAGGTACCAGTTAACTTTGGGGGCTGGATAACCGGTAACTCTGCAGCGGAATCTGGCAATGTCACCCTCCAACACTCTGGCTGGTTCAGGGAGCAGCACAATTTCAGGTTTGGTCTTTTCATATTCCTCATCAGTGGTGACTCCTGCAGGTCCTCCCTCATGAGCAATTCGCTCAATCTCATCCATTCTGTGGGGTCCCCTCCTGCCTTCAGGAAGCTGTGTTTCTTCAACAAGGCCCTTCTCATCCTTGACAATCAGGGTAGCTGAAGTCTGGTCGACTCCGAACTTATTTGAGGCTCTACAGGTAATGACGCCACTGTCTCGAGCGTAAGCAACTTCATAATCAAGACTGCAGTAGCCAAATTCGTTAACCATGCGCAGCCTGTTAGCAGCTGCTAGAGGTTTGCCGTCATGCAGCCACTCCACTACCATGCTGGGGTCACCAATAGGGGTCAGTCTGCACTCAAAATGAGCTGGACCAAAGCGCTTCATTCTGATAGAGGTCAGCTTCTTCTTGAACTGTGGTTTCTGCTGCTTTTCTTTGTCATAAAGGTCACCCTCCTCCCACTGCTCTTGACCATATCGCAAATGAAGGGGCTCCAACTCAGGAGCAGCAATCTCTTTAGCCTTATAGGTTCCTTTGGGAATAATAAGCTTTCTCTCAGCTGGAGGAGCGGTGAAGTCCACCTCGACATTGACTCTACAGCGAGTGGTGTCTCTGCCAGCCTTGTTAATGGCTGTGGCAGTGTACCATGCACTGTCTGAGCCTGAAGCAGACGGGATCTGGAATTTAGCCTCTCCTTTAGTTCCGTCAATTCTGAAATAATAACCATTTAAATACATTGATCAGTAAGATATACTCAACAACTTGAAAGTTTTATATCCTTGAGTCGAAAAATGAGAAAATCATTCATAAAGAAAATTACAGATACATACTTGATTTGTGGGTGCTTTTGTGGGGTAATAATGTCACTATTTTTGAGCCAGACGATGTCAGGCAGGGGGTTTCCAATGGCTTTGACAGCCAACTCAACCAGAGTGCCCTGCTTTACAGTGATGTTCTTCAGCTTCTCAACAAACTGAGGGCGTGCTACGCTTTCTCTAGCTGTGGATGGTGAAATCAAATGCAGAACAAAACAACATTAGACAATATAGTTTTTAAAGATGCAAAGGTTGTCTCTTGAATGCACTTCAAAGACAAGATGCTGGCTGCGGCAATGACATATAATATAGAGCTCAGATCACGCAAACAGGTTTAAGCTCTATATTCACATAAGGTGATATCACAGACTTACCTTCAACAGTAAGAGTTACAGAGACAGACGTCCGTCCAGCTCTGTTCTGAGCAATGACTGTCCACTCTCCGGAGTCTTGTGGCATGGCTGGGACAATGATCAGAGACTGGGTACCGTCCTCTTTAATCACTATCTTGTGGGTGTAGTCATTCACCACTTGTTGTCCTTGGAAAAGGAGAATAAAAAGTTTTAAAATTTGGCAGAAGCTACAGATAATTGTGTTTTTTTGAGTTTGTCTTGTTTCTCTTACCATTGTGGAACCAGTATGTGTCCGGCATGGGTCGACCAACAACCTTTAAATCAAATCTGGCAGTTTGCCCCTCTGAGCATTTTATGGAGGAAGGCTTCAGGACAAATACGGGTTTGTAGAGTCTTTCCAGCTGAGCCTCATCTGTCTCATCAAGCCTGCGTGCAGGAGAACGTCCAGGAGAACGACTGGAAGAGCGGCCAGGTGAGCGGCTCAGGGAACGAGGAGATGTGGATCTATGTGGACAATATCAGAGTCCTCAGTATCCAAGGTGTGGAAGTTATTCTAAAGCATTAGGGTGCTTTCAGACTGTAATGTGCCTTCTGGCACATTAGGATTTGTCATGAGGAGGGTAAAGAACAGCATGTGATTGGTCACGGCGTTACAGTGAAGAGGGGGCACGCAGGTGACAGTCCACACGGGTTAAATTGAGGAAAGAGAAGGGAGGGCTACAGCGAGGACCAAAAAGTAATTGAGTCTGCACTGCAGTGGACATGTGTCTAGTAGCATTTCGCCATTTTCAAACTAAAACATTTTTGGGCCTTTTTTAGTCTGTAAAAAATAGCTGCAAACACTAAACTTTCAATTTGTTACGATGAACTTGCAAACTTGGATAACTAACAAACAGTTGAATATTCACACATCCAGCAGCTGTAAAGGGCCGAGCACACTGACACCCATTACTGACTAGAAACATCGCAAGTGACCTCTAGCGGATGGAGCGCAATACGTTGTCCAGACTGACAACAAGTGAAGTTGCAGCGGAAGAAGTGGTTGACTGAGTGTTGACAGGAGTGGGGCAGAAATAGAAGGACATCAGTGTCGATTTCGACCAATCAAAACACTGCTATACAGTGTCATTTCAGGCCAAAACAGTCAATCAAATCAAGGAGTCAGGCTTTTCTACTCACCACATCCTTCCTGTTTTGTTGCCAGGGGAACAGTAACAGAAACAATAACATATGGCGAACACTGACGAGGAGTTAATACTGGCTGTATTTTCCTACAGATGTGCTTTCAAGGCGTTTTTGAAGTGGCTCTCAGTGTGATTGGCCCTTAAAACAAGAATGAAATTAAAACGTAGGATTTCTGCTAATTTGCTTCTTGAGGGAAATATCTCCAGCTGCTGAAGCTCAACTACATATAGCCAGCTAGTAGGTAACGTTGTCTGGTAACATTGTCTTGTCTGTCTATTGTAAAGTAATTTTTTTTTTTTACATTGTTGCTAATTCCGAAAATAATGCAGTCAGTGGTGAAAGTGTATTGTTAAGTTGTAAGGGGGAAAGTCATAACAATTATCTGAACAGGCAAAGTCTTCTGACAAAATCTTACTTGTTGCAGTAATTCAAACATTGAACCTTACCTGATTCTCTGCATTGCTGGCTGTGGTGTGTATCTTTGAGGTGTTACAACTCCAGACGGCTCCACGTAGAGCTTCCCAGAGCTGACAGCATTTCCCTTCATGTTAGTTGCGAAGGCGGTGTACACGCCCTCGTCCTCTGGTAGCACTACAGGCAGACGGAAGCTGGCTCGTCCATCCTGCAGAACCTCAATCTGGTAGCGGCCTCCAGCTCTGATGCGCTGGCCGTCTTTGTACCAAGCAATCTGGAAGAAGACAGAAGACAATTTATATTTTTATTTTATTTATTTTTTTTTTTATAAACACCAATTCAAATTGGGTCCTGCAAAGGTATTTAAGTAGTCTCCATTAAAGAAATAAACTTCTCTGCTAATATTTATTTCATTATTAGATGTTACATTTTTACAGGCATTCAGCTTTGCTGAAAGTTGGTTTTCTATACTTTTAAACCAGATTTTACATTTGGATGTTTTTCCGGTAACAGTTTTAATGCTGTACCTTGGGCAGTGGCTTTCCACCCATCTTGCAGTGGAAGGTGACGCCCATCCCCTCCATGATCCTGTAGTTTTTGACTGGTGTCTCGAAGGCTGGCTGCACTGCCTCCTCATCTGCTATGGTCACCGTCAGCTCTCCATCCTCTGTCACCAGTTCTGTGTAGGTAATCCTCATGATACGGAGCTCAATCTCCTGGATGATCCTCTCTTCAAAGGCCGAAATGAGAAATTCCTGCAAAAATGGTTATAATGTTTTCCATTAGATATGAATAGGGACACTTCTATATGATTTAAAGTATCACAGTAAGAAAGTACCGTTTCTGAGACAAAGCTCATGGGGGTTGTCACCTTCCTCTGTTCCATCTCGTATTGACTCACAACCACAGAGGGCTCTTGAACTACTGTTGTCGTCACTTCAGTTTTATACGTCACGTCATACTGCTTCATATAGGCTTCATATTCCACTGTAAACATCAATGTATAAATGCTGTGAGCCGGTCGTCCTACCAAGCTTTGTATTCTAATGGTTTTCCAAACAGAAGATGCGTTTCTTAAATTGGGTGTTCCAATATAATAAGAAGTCCAGGATGGACAAATGAAAGAATACTGATACCTTCCTCCAGCAGGCTAGCAGAGGCTGAGGATTCTCCATGTGGATTCTTGACAAAGATGGTGTATTCTCCAGCATCATCAGCAAAAGTCATAGATATCTCCAGTCTGCATTCTCCGGTCTCCTTTTTGTAAGTGACTTTATATCTGGTGGGAAAAAACAGCAATGTTTGTCTGTTGTGATCAGTCAACAGATCAGAAAAGATCTGAAAGAAAAAGTTGTACATCCAAACCTCTGGCCTCCATCATTCTGACCGAGGTTTGAAAATCACATTTAAACATGTATACAGCTGAAGCTTTATGCTTTTTTGACTTCTCACCATTAGCAGAGATCAACCCTATCTACAAATCTAGTAGTAAAATGTGACCTTGTGTTTACTTTAGTAGACCAATTTTTTAAAGCCCATTCACTGCCATTCATGTTGAAACAGGGTACAGACATGCTATAGGACATGTGAAAGTTGCTAGGTATCGGTAATTCACCATTCTAAGGTCTGTGTTTATTTGGTCAAAAATCGCTGAGGGAGAGAGAGAGAGAGAGAGAGAGAGAGAGAGAGAGAGAGAAAGGAGGCAGGAGTTGTGGAGACCAGAGTCATTACGCCTGGAAAAATAGTCCCTCACAAGTGCCGACTTTTTGACATGTTCTTTTTAACTAATGTTGTCACACATTTTCAGCTACTTTCTGGGACGTTTATTGAATAGGGACCAAATGTAAGCACACACTATATCTCTTAGATAAAGCTTTTTGGGAAAAATGGGCTGCTTTTACGTAACCTATGTGGCCAACGTTGACAAAGGACAATGGCCAGCATTAAATGTAAACAATAATAAACAGACAGATGTGAACCAAAACTAAAGGGAGGTTTGTACCTGTATCCGGTAGTGAGTGGCACCCCGCTCTTCTTCCAGATGATGTGAGGTTTAGGGTGTCCTCCGACTTGGCATTCGAAGACAACACTTCCTCCCTCCACAAGCTTCTGAGCGGTCGGTTTCTTGATGAAGAAGGGAGCAGCAGACTCTCCTGTCGTCACCTATGCCACCAGCTGTTCCTTTGCCTCAACAGAAACACTGAAGGGAACCAACAGCTCGATGAAACACTACAGCTTAAGAAACTTACATGTAACAGTGGCTGAACTGTTGGTTTTGCATATAAAAATTTATATATATATTTAACAACTCACATTTTCTCTTGAGTGATTCCAATTTCAGTGACAGCAGTCGTTTCCTCTCTGGTTTCAATTTCTTCGGACACTACAAGAGTGAAAGTTAAAGGAGTGTAGTGTAAATAAAAAGTAAAACTGCATTTTTCAAATCAGATCTAAAGTTTTAAAAATAAGCATTTTTTAATAGTTATTCAACTTAAAAAGACTGTATTTTTCATGTTTTATTTAAAGTTTGAGACAAGTATCAATTTCTGTACAAAAACTGCACTGGAAATTTTTTAACAACTTTTTTCCATCTACAAGTGAAATTACCTTTTGAAAATAAAATTACAAGATGCAACACAATTTTTTTCTGTTACAGACAGTAATGTAAGCTAACATGAAGTTACAATGTAACTGTGTGTCTTGATTACATGTCTTTTTTTTTGTTTGTAAACTCAAAAGGCCTCTGATCATCAACCTAACACTGTTACCTTTTACAAGCAGGTAGCAGGAGGTGCTAACAGTTCCTGCCTTGCTGGTGGCGGTGCAGGTGAAGCGGCCACTGTCTTCAGCGAACGCCTCGCGGATGAGCAGCCGGGCATATCCGTTCTTGTAGCTGATCTGGAAATCGATTGAGCTTTCGATCTGGTAGTCTTCTCTGAACCACATGATGACGGGAGCGGGGTGGCCGCTGATCTGACACTCCAGTGTCACCGACTCACCCTCCGTCACCGTCACGTTTGTCAGGCCCTAAACAGCAAAAAACAGGGACACATTCAGATGCCTAAAAAAACACAGCTCCAAAATTTTTATTTAAGTCTTAACCAAATATTCAGCTATACTATTTTGTTTTCAAGATATTGACCAATGAACTTCAGAAGGGGTGTGGCATAGCACATAAATGGACAAAAGTCAACAATTATTGGGCCAATCATCACGAAACTTGCAGGATATTTCCACGCAAGTATCTGAAACATACCCCAAAACTTCGATTTGCTGACATCTAAAGAGCAATGCAGCTAGCGGTGCTAAACCACATTCGGTGGAAATCTCTTCACACCTTATCACCGAATACTGTTTATCTATTGAAGTAATTACGTTTACATGAATGGAATAAACAAGAAGTGGACAGGAGCAGTACTCACAGCGACAAGAGTGGGAGGAACAACAGGCTCCTCAGCTTTTGCAGGCACTGCAGCCGCCTCCTGCGGAAAAACATCAACATGAGTCAAACTTTTTCAACACAGAAAACGAGGCGTCTCTCAGCGGTTTCTGTGAGGATGGAGGGGTGGAAGCCGGTTATAACAGATAAAAACCCTGCAGAGGACAGAGAGGGTAAGGTCAACAGGTAAAGACAGGAAGAAGAAGAATAGGATTCGTCATGAGGAGGGTAAAGAACAGCATGTGATTGGTCACGGCGTTACAGTGAAGAGGGGGCACGCAGGTGACAGTCCACACGGGTTAAATTGAGGAAAGAGAAGGGAGGGCTACAGCGAGGACCAACCTGAGGTTCCCAGTCCTCAAACTCCTCCTCACTCACTGCGTAAGCTCCGCCCGTCTGTAACTCAAACTGACTCTGATATTTGACATCTTTAAATGGTGGTGGGAGGGGCTCCGGTGTCACTCGCACCTCCATCGCCACTGGTCGGCGAGATGGACTGGGAGTCGGAGACTTGACTGGCTTGATGACCTTGCTGGGCGTGTGAGGAGACATTAACTCTTTCTGCAGGGTGGCGATAGCAGAGCCAGCAATGGACACCTGACCGAGCCAATGAGAGCAGCGTTAACCATCGGCACAAATAAATCTTCCAAAGTCCACGTTCAGCGTAGGATTAGTGAGTGGAAACAACGACGGAGAGCAATTCTCAGTGAAAGTAGGAAGTAAGTTTGCTTGTAGGGCACAGACGGAAGTCTAGAAACACTCCCCTGATCATTCAGTGGTTAATTTTTTAAGTTTGTGAAGCTGTTCAGTGATTAAGTTTCCTCTGAAAGGTGATAAGTGCTCTGAAACTTAACACAATTAAACAAACTTCAACTGTCTCAGAATGTCTGTTTTTCCATATTTACATCATAAAGTTCTCACTAAAAAAATGAAAATGTTACAAATTTATCTCCATTCTGCCAGATGTTTAATTCTGGTGGAGAAATTCTTAATTGTTTTTTTCTGATTTAACTATTTTGTTTGCTTAAAGGTACTCGAATATAAATATACTGCACTTGGTCTTAAGTTGTGTTTTTTAAATCATACATTAAATAAAGACAGACACAGAGCATGTGACCTCAGCGTGTCTTATAATGGCTACAGCTCTGAGCCCTGGAGAGTCCCTGTCCAGAAAATGTCAGAAACAAAGCAGTGTTGAGGTAACCACAGCATGACAACGATATGCAGAGGAAGCATCAGTGCAGATCATGAAGGGTTGGTTCTTAATTTTAACGTACAAAAAGTGGGAGAGAGATTCCCATGTTTGCCACATTTCACATCTATCTGGCCATAAGACATCACTAAAGGGATACCCAAACTTTTTAGGGGTTCAAGTCCATAGGGCTGAAACCTTATTGCTTTTGTGCTGGTGTATTATTATTATTCCTTTTCTTCAGAAATGTTTTCACAAATTCCCGTGAGTTGGTAAATGGTAGAGACACGAAATTTTGTAACTTGTTTGGAAGTTGTGTGCAAATGCTGCCCACGTAATATGACCCCAATCGGCCTGATGGGGGCGGTATAATTAAAGAAAAACAGTTTTTTTACTTTAAAGATTTGTCCAATTTACACGAAACTTGGTGTAGACATTCTTTGGATAAAACTCCACTTTGCCAATAGAACCCACAAGGTCCGCCATATTGGATTTTCCACCATTTTGAATTTTTTGAAAAATATATTTTTTGTCATCTCCTCCTAGGCCATAGGTCCGATTTCTTCAAAATTCACTGTGGGTCATCACTGGACCAAGCTGACTAAAAGTTGCAAAAGGCTTGTTGATGTCTTATTTTGTTTTCAAGATATTGACCAATGAATTTCAGAAGGGGCATGGCATAACACATAAATGGACAACAGTCAAGAATTATTGGGCCAATCATCATGAAACTTGCAGGATATTTCCACATAAGTATCTGAAACATACCCTGAAACTTTGATTTGAATCGGCCAATAGGGGGCGCTATAAATGCAAAGAATCATATGAAGTGCCAATCTGTCTCTAACAATAACAATATTTTAAATAAACAAGCCACATCTGATGACTTCAAGTGGAGGCAGGCTAGCACTTCCCACTCACTGCCAGTATTTGAGCTAAGCTAATTAGCGGTGGGCGAGCTCTGCCCGTCTCTTCCTATTTACTGCAGTCAAAACAATGGTATCCATCTTATTGTCTGGAACTCGGGAGCAAGGCCAAAAAAATTAAAACTAAAAAAAGCTGGCATATCCCTTTAAAGCATGAACAAGAGGCTGAGAAATGATACAAGGAACAGAGTCCATGCACGAACAGATCCATTTTACATGGAAGACATGAAAGAGTCCACGTTTTGCATTTTTTCAGGAACACATTCTGTCATATTCCGATAGAGATTTTCACTATCCTGCCAGACTCACAGCCTTTTTTTATTGACTTTTAAAAAAGACTTTAAGTTTTTTCTTAACAACAACAAGCCTCGTTTCATCTCATTCTATTGCCAAAGTTTCGGCTGGCAGAGTCTTCATTAAAACCCGCCTGCAGTCCCTCGCATTTACCTGTGGGGACGAGGTGAGCCCTAACTTACTACCTAGAGGAATAAAATCTTAATTTGGTCAAAGAGAAAAATGTGGGTGAATAACAACTTTTCACAGAGAGATGTTCTGTAGGAACCTTAATCTGCAGCTGATGCCCGTGATGCTGTGGAGCCTCAAAGGAAAAAAAGTGATATTATATTTTAGGATGGGCGATTCTGTGAGGAGGCAACCAAAGTGAATCACACCACATAACAGAACGGTGGTGACTGCATGTTAAGATGTAAAATGGTTAAAGATGGGATGGAGGATTTCAGATGATGATGGCAGACCTGCAGCTTGTCTCCTTACCTCAGAGCGAGGTTCATGTTTAGGAACAGAAACTTTAGAAACTGTGAAATGAGGAACTGTGGACGGGGAGATGCCAGCATCCACATGGGAGGAGATTTCTGTTGTTCTCTGAATCTGGGGTAACCAACAGAGTTTATTTAGTGGATAAGAAGACTCTCTTCTTATAATCAGTTATCATATTACAGCTGAAGTAAATCCAAACTCCTCCAACCTGTGCGACCTGGACTGTGTGCTGTTCTGACGTCACAGCAACAGCAGCTGGCGGTTCAGTAGGCAGTGTTTTTATAGCAACATGTTTCTCTGCAGTCGTTTCTCTTTTCTGCTGCCTTATCTCCACCTCTACAGCCTCTTCCTCTTCAGCTACGACACCCTCTACATGCACAGGCAGGCGGACACGTGCAAGGTCAACAGCAGCCACCACTGTGGCCACGGCCTCAGCTTTTTTCCCTCCCTCAGCCTGAAGAGAGAAAAATGGGAACTCAAATTTCAGGACATCGTTGGCAGAAAGTCAGGGGGAGGACAAGCCAAAGACTGTTTGTAGAACAGAAGAAGGAAATTCACACTAAAACAATTGTCATCACTGAATTCAAGAAGCCATGCATCGAGCAACAGACTTTACTCTTGTTTAGTGTGAAGCAAATAGAAGATGGACTCCATGTTGTCATTACATTTAGAGGAGCAGATACAGAAAGGACAAAAGTCCTAAGGGGTTCAACAGTGGCTTCATCAAAAATGAATAAGGCCACTGTCATATTTACACACATCACAACATTTAGCAGGAAAGGTGTCTTGCTTTTTTGGCTAAGGACAAGCAAAATTAGCTGCTACAAGATGAAAGTGATAAAAAAAAAGAGTATGATGGAAGAAAAAGTGAAAAAAGAAGAAGTGGCAGGTTGAACAGCAGGTGGCGTGATGGCAGCAGAGAGTGGCAGACTACCTGCTCTCTGGACACAGGCGGCGCCCGGCTGCGAGTCAGATCCACGGCTGCCACTGCGGCGCTCTTACTGTCCCGAGAAACATGTTTGTCCTGACACATTCACAGCACATGAACACATGAACAAAGGTTCACTCTGTATCCAACACACAGGCAGAGCTGGGCAAAGGCATCGTCACTGCATTCACAGTTAGTACATCTATAGCTCTTTTTACATGTAAACAGCTGATTCACTACTCTGCATGTGTTCACCAAAAGATGCTGCGGGTGTGATTCATTCCATCATCCAATCAGGTGAAGCTCATTAACACATTCATGAAGTGATTTCTGACCACTGTGACAAGAGTCTAAATGATCTGGATGCCACATCACATTAAATCAGTGATACTCAAACTGGGGGGGCGTGGCAGTGTGACTGCTCCTGTTTTGGGTTTTTTTTTGTTTTATTTTTGAAAAATGTAGCATGCAGAACTAATGTTTTGACGTCAGATGACCTGGACTCATTCTAGGGGGGGGGGACACAACAAAAAACAAAAAGTGCTTCTGTTATGATTTCACATTCAGATAGGAAGAGCCTATTACAGGGCAAAAAGGACAACAGGCAACGCTTCAGATACAAACAAGACAAAAAAGTCAGGTGTGGTAACACTGACCAACCGCCAACACCCAAGTCAAGAAAATATGCTGAGGCATATCCTGCTCTCGGGCTCATAGTGAATGTGGTAGGACATGAAGAGACATCTGTCCGTGTTTCATGTGTGAAAACAGCTGACAGTACGCAACCTAACAAATTTTAATGACACTTGGAACATTACACCCCACTTGCGTCATTATTCCACCTAAGTTCTTTAAAGCATCAATATGTAGCCTGACTTGACTGTGACCCATGGCTTCGGGAAAAAAAAAAAACAACAACAACTCAATGATCAACACTACTACATCACACAGAACAGCAATTTAAGTAAGACCAGGTCATATTTTATGGAGAAAATGTCCTCTGGTTTCCCTCTGATGTCCTACAGCTGCTGCCTTTTATTTAGTGGAGCTGCTGCTGCTACAGCTTTGGTTTGCAAGTAGCCTACATGTTGCTATCAGCAACCTCAGTGAATCACAGAGCTGAGGCGGCGGAGCAGTCGTAAGAAAATTTGATTAAAGCAGGAAAATGCTTTTAAAAAACACCACCTTGTTGTTAATGTTCTGAAAAGGCGATTGCACATTTATTTTATTTTTTTCGAAAAATATGAACCCTTTTGTCGCGATCTCGTTGAGGGAGGGCACGGAAAGGTTTGTTCCTCCAAAGGGGGGTGTGATAGAAAAAGTTTGAGAACCACTGCACTGAACAGTTGACTGTGAGTTTAGCTCCACCTTCCTCACCTCTCTGGTGGTGGTGACCTGCTGCTCCCAGTGTTTCTCCATACGAAGCTGCGTGGCGCTGCTCACAGTGGTCACGCCGCCCATGCTCGTGTAACTGGCTTCAGCCACGTAGTCTCCCTGCTTCCAGGGTGGCAGAACCTCCACAGAGGCAGATACCTGCAACAATGACGATGATGATGATGTAGATCACAATAAGACAAGAACCAGCTTTTGCAATTCAGAGGTAGAGAGTACTAATTCAGCTCGTAGAAAGAACAAGTACATGAAGCGCATTCAAAGTCGCTTTAACATGGATGTGAACTCTTGATAAAGTTCTTACCTGTTTCCTGGTCATGATGGGAGACTTGACGGGTCTGATGGGAGAGACAGACAGTCTGGTGGAGGGAGAAACAGATCTGCAGACAACAAACACAATGCAGATGAGAATACAGTGACACAATACACAGAGCCAATATCTTACATCAATCATTTTGACAGGTTGTGTTTAGATCGCACACGTTTGCATCAATGATTTTATGACAGTCCTTCTGATCAGATTTTAATAAGCTACTAGATTTTAAGCTGCACTGCTGTCATGCTTCACTGATCATGTCTTGTGTAAATTCTGGGTTTCATTGTAGTCTGGACAGAAATAGAGGCTTTTGGCAACTAAGCAGAAGACCACCTTCACTTCCTGATTGGTCTTATCATTCGTGATGTGTAATTCCCGGATACATCACACGACACTGAAGCTTTTCTTGATGGAAATAATGTTTTTACTCTTCTCCTGACTGACTTCGGTAAGAGTTTGATTTACCAAACGGCTCCGCTGGTCAAAGGGTTTGTTGATCTGATTGGTGGGAGTCAAACCTTGATAGACGGTGACAGCTGGTGTATCCAATCACCAAGTGTTTTTTCCAAAGTGTCAAATTTCCAAACTGTTTCCAATAGAGCCTCAGACGCAGTCAGGTTACTATGAGTCTGGACCACCAGCAGTTAAACATGAAGACCAAATTATGTTGATGACAGTGTTGTCTGTGCTACAAGTTCCTCCACATTCTGGTCTTATTCTTCAGCTTTGCTGTTCTTCCTTTGTAATTTATGAGGAACCAACCCTCTGCTTCCTGTTTACACTGACACACACACATGCCCAGTGCATCCAGTGGTCATGTGATATGTATCTTTTAGGCATGTCAGTATGTTATGTTAGGTCTTATTCAGACTGCCAGCCCAGACTGCATTCAGGAAGGCTGGACTCTGGACAGCAAAAAAACACATGAAACCTGATTTTTGCAAATAAGATCCAAACCGATAAGGTTCAAATCCATTTTGTACAGAAGAATCTTCAGTTCTGATGCTCTGGTCGCTCTAATCGGATATCAGTGGGTCTTTTGTGTCACTTCATGGATACTGGGCACCTGAATGGAGTGTCTTGAAAGACAAGATGAGTGCGAGACAGCCACAGAACCTAAAAATGTCCAGCTGCACAGTCAAAGATTTGCACACCACCTCTCTACATCGAATGTCTTATAGATATGCTCCTAACAGTCTTTGCTCTGTGTACGGCGGCAAACTTCTCGCTGCACACTGTGGCCCGCCATGTCTGCAGCACAGAACATCCTAACGTTCATCGGTCTGTTCGGTTGAGTCTGCCTGGTGCGGCAGAGTTCGGCTCCTGAGCTTGACAGCGCAAATGTTCGGATAGCGAGTTGATGTATCTCCATTTTTTCATTCGTCATACTTCCAATATTGTACCAGAGCACCTACTGACACTGACGTCGTCACCACAGCAACCCATGCAGATCGGACGGTACAGACCGGAGATCAATCCGATCTGATCACTTGCAAATTACAGTGTGGACAGTCTGTGTTAAAAATCAGAGTCGAGATACAAAACAAATTTGTCTGCAGTAGGAACAAGGCCTTGGACAAAACACTTGTCTGGATGGAGGCTGTTTCTGATGAGACTTACAGTCTTCACTGATTCTGGCCGTCATCATGGAGCGTTATCATGCAAACTGACACAGTGGTATTGGTCGTACCTGACAGGTGTGGGCGTCGGCCCTTTCACGTGTCTGACAGGTGAAGGGGACTGCTGGCGTCCCCCAGCCACCTTGGAAACAAAGGATGGTGGGGACTTGGAGGTTGGCTTGGGGGGGACCCGTGGGGGGGTTTTGTGAGCCAAATGCTGAGTCATCATTCCATCCTCTACATGCATCTCCATCATGGTGGTGGCCTGGAAACTGGCCTCCATTTTCTGAAGCATAAAAATTACATAATGAGTTATTACTGCATGGAGACGTCTGTCAAACTGTTTTAATGAACTCTTGAAATAAGAACCTGTGTTTTGTAGTTAGGACACATTTTCCTAAGACCGAATTGGCTTCATGAGGCTTAGTTTTAAGATACAGGACAACACACAGAACTTTACAAAAGTACAACATTACAATCACATGAATCAAAGGACCGATTCAAGTCCTGATGGAAATGACAAAAACACAGTTTTAGGTTTTTCAAACCTGTTCAGTGACGCTGCTTTTTGAGAATCAGGTTCACTTAGTGAACAGTTCATTTCACATCATTCTAAGTTTCACATTTTCAGGGTTCAGGTTTTTATTCTTTAGTTTAAAGCAAAAACAGCTGCCTGTTGTTTTTCAGTGTGTCTCACCCTCTGCACTGTGGTCTGGGATGCTGCCATCTGGGATGTGGACACAATAGTCTTGGTTTTCTTCATTGGTACAACTTCAGCACCTGCAGCAAAAATACACAAGAAGGTTCAGGTTGATGGAGATACGACAATAAAATCCAGATTACTAAAGTTTTCTCGAAAGGTTTATCACAACACTCACATTCTCATTTTCATAAAATTCTAGCTTAGGTCAGTCTGTATGGGGTAGTTTGGATTTACATGACTAATTTTTAAGATATGCTACAGCTGTTATAAAAAAGGGTCTGAGGTCCTTACCCTGAACCAGCAGTTCAGCGGTGGAGGTGGCCCGTCCGCTGCTGTTTGTAGCGGTAACAGAATAAGTCCCAGAATCCTCTGGGAAGGCCTCAGCAATCAGCAGACTGTACAAGTCTCCTTCCTGCAGGATTCTGAAGTCGGCTGAGCTCTGTATCTCAGCTCCCTCTCTGTAAAACTTCACCACAGGTGCTGGAATTCCTGTGACTCTGACGTCCAGCCTCACCTGGCTGCCCTGTCTCACTGTTGAGCTCTGCAGTCTCTGAAGGAAATTTGGAGGCGCCGTCTCTGCTGCAGAAGCAGAAAATACATCTAATTAGCCTGCATCACATGAGCACATGCTTATTATGTAAAAGTCTCACTAGAATGAAGATATTTTTTCAAGGGAGACTCGAGAACAATAAGTGCTTACGGTCAGAAAATCCACAAAAATTAAGTTTAAGAGTCATTAAGGTTAAATGACTCGGGCCTTAAGGGCAGATTACAGCTCACCACATGAAAACACAGAAAGTTAGATCAAATCTAAATCAAGTGGAAAGTCAAATCAAGGTTAACGTGTGCATTTAAAGGTTGAGAAATAGTTTGATCATGACCAAAATTCAAGCTGGTTCATTATCAGTTGGCATGGGGAGTTTCGTCAGCGAGAACTCAGACATGGATCTTTATGTTCAAGTTGTTAATCACTTAATAAACCTGGGATTCCTCTTAAGGAAAGCTATGCTGCAACAGCTGCATCTAAATCGGTTTTATCACTGGATTAAGTAGCAGGCCACGCCCCTCAGCTGACAGCAGGATAAATTTAGATTCAAACTGAGGCACAGACCATCACTGACTTCAGATACAATTATTCACTTTTATTTATCTATCTAAAGAGAATTCAGATGAAGCAACTTCATATTTGTATTACTTACACATTTGTGTCCTGACTATTATTTCTATCAATGCTTCTTAAGACTGGAAATATTCAACTTTATGGATGTCATTATGAGTCAGTCTGTGGTCATTTTCTTTGTGGCTGTTGTATTTTAGTAGTTTGATGGACTTTCCCAAAAGAAATACTAAGTGACCCTTGCCATCCGGCCCCTGAGCCTGTGCTGGGTCGGCTCCTGCAGTGAGAGGTCTCACCTGTAACTAGGAGTTCAGCGGTGCTCGTGGCTTGTCCAGCGCCATTGGTAGCTCTGACAGAAAATCTTCCACTGTGTGCGGCGGTCACAGCGGGGATCCTCAGAACAGCGCGGCCGTCGCTGAACGAGATCTGAATGCCGGGAAGAGCGGCGGTGGAAAGAACCTGGCCATCACGGAACCAGCTCACCTCAGGAACTGGAGAACCTGCAGAGCAGAGAACCAATCAGTTTACTGTCAGAAAACCCAAAGATCTTTATTACTGATTAGAGACTCGGTCATTTTAAGGGAATTATGACTTCATAATGTTCCTCAGAGTCAGATGAGAGGTAGGATTTCTAGCTTTGCGAATAAAAGAGAAAAAGTGAGAAAATTTACTTAACTTACTTTGTTACTTAAAAACGAACCAAACACTCAATCCTGGAGCCAACCAAGCCATGTTATTTTAAACATTTCAAGAAATACTAATTTTGTAAATTCTAATCTTGCTGTTCTTTAACCTATTTCCGAACCCAAAGTAATGAACTAACACTTGTTAGCTAGCGAACAACAGCTATAAAAGTTAGTCTATTGTAAACAGCCAGTCAGCTGGGTTTAGCTGACAGAAGCGTTAAATCTGACAAACCTATGAGTTTAATACTGCAGACAAGTTGTGTGAACCTTACTGCTGCTTATGACTCCATGTTACATTCTATTTTTACAAACAGGTCACAAAAAAGCATAACATTTGATGTGAGTCATTGATTTGAGGTTGTTAGAAGGTGGATTTCTTCTCTTGAAGCTCAGTGAGCAGCTTCCTCCGGCTTGTTATCACAACAATTAGCTTCAAACAGCTAATACATCAAGTATGTAAGCTAGCTGTTGCTGCCTCATCACTAACACTACAACAATAAAACTAGGAGAAGCCAGCATCGTGTAAATACTGTTTGTAGGTAGGAAAACAATAACTAGCATAAACATCGCTTGTAACATTGCTGTTTCATGGCTACATTGGCTATCAGTGTCCTCATTGTTCTGGTCTTTATGCTAAGCTAGGCTAAAACACATCTTAAAACAATCTCTGTACAGGATGCACAGACATGAAACTGGCATCCACCATTTCATCTGACTCCGAAGAACACAGAAATTAAGATGATTAAGGGGAGAGATGACCAAGTAAAGATATAATAATCCAAAAATAATAAAGCCAACATTTCTGAAACCTTTAATTAGCTTGTAAGTTATTGCAGGTGTAAGCATCCATCATCAAAGACTTTTTGTGATAGTAACACACAATTTAAGAGCTTACAGGGTTAGAATCAAGAGGACTTTAACACTGACACATTTATTTTGTGGCTCTTCTTTAAACAGGCTTACAAGCTGTTACACAACTAAAACAATGCATCAAACAAAGGCTACATTTACAGTTAAGCTGAACTTCTCCACACTGAACATTCTGAAATAAAATCGCTTCCTTACCACTAACTTGAGCCTCGAACGTCGCGGCACTACCCTCAAGTGCCACGACGCTCTGCAGCGGCTGCGTGAATGTTGGCGCCTGTGTTGACATGTTTGTCGGCACCCTGCAAACAACAAACAAAGACAACAACACAAAATGTGAGAACAAAACACAAAAATAGGAGCACAGGAGCTTCACTGACTCTCTCAACTCAGAAACAAAAACAGTTCCAAAAAAATTCACTTTTTCACTTCCACCACACCTTCTAAAGTTACATTTCACTCATTCATTCAGCTTTTATTCAGTATGTTAAAGGGAAAAAGAAGATATTTTTGGCCCACAGTTGATCAAAGGGTAACAGGCAGAAGTCCATACCTCACTAATATAACTTTTTTTAATATCATAATGAAATCGTCCTCTTCATGACCATCTTTTGCGCCGTAACTAGTAACAAACAGCAAACAGGGAGCTACTCCAATAACACACACTGCTGACAGGACACATGAGCATGCTGGGAAAGACACATTTTCCATGGAGCTTTTTCTCTCATGAAAGACAACTTAAGATTTTATATCCCACACTCATGACAACTTTTTGATGCCAATTAAAACAACAATAAGCTCTGTTACTATTGAAAAAGAATAAATTTGATAAATTTATACTGATGACAAAAAGCAGAGGAGAGGAGGAAATCCAAATGTTTTTTAAAAAGATCCAACTGTCGGGTTTTCACATTTTTAAGTTGAGTATAAAGTTAAATTATCACAAAACCATGACGTGAGTTTGACAAAAAGCATAGCTAACACTGTGTAGGATAATTTTCCATCTGGAGCCGAGTAGAAGTTTAGAATTGAAAAGCTCTCCACTGATTTAGCATCAGACTCTCATGCTGTTGGACTCTAAATGGACCGTTTAAAGAACCACTGACGTCTTTATTCCACACATGGTTCTTGGTCAAAGTTTGATGCCTACATTACCCACAATGCAAGACAAACACTAAAAGTCTGTGTCATTTTTAAGACACCACACAGCTCACTCTGGGGACACGAATGGCTTTATATAATGTTTTACATACAGCCATGATCCCAAAACCTGGAAGACCCCTTTAAATAAACCCTTCACCAGTTTCACTCTATATTTTATCAGAATAAATTCTTATAAGGCTGCCTGTTTCAGTAACATTTAGCATTTCACAAATTCTTTTGTTGAATGTCAAAAGCTGTTACTCTTCTCAGCGCAGAGCACCTAAGTGCTGTTTCAGACAGAGAACAATAAAATTAGAAAACTAATTCATGTCGCACACAAAGGCTAAACACCTCAAAGGGATTTTAGTAAAAATTAACTGAAAGAAAGATTTCATTCAGTGTGAGTGTGCCCTAATTAGTCAAAAAGCAAAGACATCTTGTCCTGTCCAAACACCTGAACTCAACATATATTTGCATCGATAAGTGTGAAAACTACAAAGTTTCTCACAGTTTCTCATGTAACCTAAACAACGTAGTTTTACTTTCCTAAACTGAACAACACGGAAACCACCACAGAACTGATTTCATTAAGTATGACCTAATGCTAAATTCTGACTAAAAAAGTCCCCTTTGGAATGGATGAATGTCCAAGATGAAGCACTGAAAGCTGGCTTGAGTTTTTAATTGAAATCATAGGTTAACATTCATTGGCCCTGGTTGTTTGTTTGAGTCAATATTTCCTTGTCATAACATTTGAGAGATTTTATTAAGTAAAACAGAAGCTTGAAAGAAAAACAAGCTCATATTTCTTGATTTAATTGGCCATAATATTGAAAAATGTCACACGATTCTAAGCCTTGGTTGTGAATGTGTAGCGCAGCCTGACCAATCTACTGATATGACTCAAATAATCACCCCGTGTTGTCTCCTCACAGATCTGTCAGCTGATCGTTAGCAGAATATTAAAGAATTTAGAAACAGCATCTTACAGTTTGTCCACCAGAGAGCACTGGCACTTATTTCTACAATACAAAAATGCCCAAACACCACAGATCTGAGGCACTTTTCTTTAAAAAAAATTAAAAAAAATAAAAAATGCAGTGAACTAAAATGGCTGATTCATCCTTATCTTTAATTTTAAGCTCTCTCACATTTCTAATGAAAATCAAGTTAGTGGTTTAAAAAGTACAAACACATAACAGGTTTTTCAAATGTTCAAAACCATGAATAAAAATGTGAAACTGAACAAGCGGTGTCCTGACATCTTTCATGTTCTCTCTTTGACATTCGACCTGCTGACAGCGACTCTGCTCAGATCGTCAGTTTGATCCCCTCAGGGTTTATTTTTAGCAGCTCTGTCCCTGGAGGTGTTCCAGGCTCCGCAGCGTCTGACTGTTAAACCAGCAGCCAATCCACCGCAGAGCTCAGAGCAGATTACAACACCTGTTTAACCTCGAGGGGAACTGCTCTCTGATTTCAATTCCAGTTCAGTTTCAGGTCGACTTCAAGGGGCTTCGGTCCGATTTAGTCTGTTCACATTTTGAGACAACTGAAATTTGCATTCTCTTTCAGATGAAGTATAGTTGTTTAACTTTTGGAAAACTTTTTACTGTTAAAAAATTATAATTTTACAAGCAACATTAAAGATGACAATTTATGAAAAGAAATTATTACATTAAAAAGGCACCGAAAATACAAAAAATAAATTAAAAATTGTTTTTAACTTTTTTTTTTTTCATTTTATGGTCAGAACTGAAAGAGACCAAAAAACAAATAATTAAATAAATAAAACTTTCTTTCTTTTCTTTTTGTGTGTGTGTGTGTGGGGGGGGATTTTAGTTCATATTTCAGTCTTGTACAATTAATGACTGAACTTCATACCTAAAAGAGAACCAACAGGTTTATTTTAAATAACTCATAAGTGTTTGAAACTTTCAGTAAAGCCAATGAGTCATAAAGTTTGTGAGTCATCATTAAATGATCTCAGCTTTATGGAGTCGACAGCTGAAGCCAGTCGTTCATTCTCCACAGCTGACGAGCCGCTGAGCAATACTTCACTGCTTCCTACACAAAGTCCTGTAGTCTAGTTAATCTTTACTCTTTTTATTTATTTTCAGTTTACCTTTATTTATTTGACAGTGGAGGAAAAACAGAAATGTTGAACTAGGTTTAAATCGTAAATGCTAAAAGTCATTAAAAGCCAGCTGCCCTTTTAAAAAAAATGACAATTGCTGGTTTACATGGTTGTTATTTTCTCAACCGATTGATTGTTTTTCAAAATATAAGACAGAGGAAAAAAAATCATCAGATTTCATGCAAAAAAAAAAAAAAAAGAAGATGAAAAACACTGATTCTTCACAGACTGGAACCAGTGAATTTTTAGGAAATTTTTGCAAATAAAATTAATTTATAATTTTTAATCATTATTATTATTATTTTTCTGTTGACTGATTTTGATTCATTGACTCCACTTTGTTAGTTGACTACATTTGAACCACTGACACCCTCCTGCCTTACAGAATGATGACGTCCACACAGCTTTCATAAATAAAATAAATAAATAGTAATCCAAGATTTAAATTTTTCATTTTGTTCAAATTGAGCCAAACCTGCTGAACCAACATATTGTGTCACTTATTTAAAAACTGACAAGGAAACGCAAGGACAGGTGGACTGCAAACAGTTTCCACAAACGCTCCAGTCTTGAATTTTTTTCTTTTAAATGGTTTCACTGGAGTCACTGTAACGATGTCAGAAGCTAATTTTTATTGGCTGAAGAACTTGTTTAGGCCTGATTGGTTCTACTTTGACTCACATGAACTCTTTTGGACTCAACTGGCTTGACTTTGTCCAGGTTGTCTCTGAACAACAACAACGCTGTCAGGCTTCCTTGTTGTTCCTGTTTGTCTCCAGTTTAGCTGATTGGCTCAGATTAGATTTTTGGCTCTGCTGCTTCCTGGTTGGCTCTGATGGGCTCTGTGGGTTCTGTATTGGTCCAGGTTGTTTCATGTACGGTTTGAATTGGTCCCGGTTGAGTCTTGCTTGAAAACAGTGACAGCTGCTGCTGTTGGACACCACATCACTTCACACTGATGACCTGTCAGCAAACTCAAACTGTGGTCGCTCAGATCTGAAGGTCCAGCAGTGAAAATTCTTATTTCACTTCAAACTGAGAAGTCTGTCTTTTTACATAGAATTTATTATCATATGAAACTTCTTTCCACTGTTCAACTTTTGCATGTTTTATGATTGTATTATCTTGCAGTTTTTTTCTGTTTTACTCTTTTGTCAGCATTTAGTCTTTAATTTCTTTTAAAGTTATAATTCTTGAAGTTGAAGCTCAGAGGAGCTTTTGTAAAACATTCTATGTCTGATTGTGCTTGATGAAAATTGTAACTTTTATTGGATTATATGAACAGCTTAAGTGTAAATTGTAAAGAAACTCTTTTTTTCACCTAAGAAACTAGTGATATAAAAAAGGAACCTTTAATAAATTCACATTTTTTTGCTTATCCAGTAACATTTACAGGTTTATTTTGGTAATTTAAATCGACAAATTATAGGGGAACTTTAAATGGTAGTTTGTCAGTCTTAAGTGTTAATATATCACAGTTAATTAATTTACTTATTGAATAGTCCCATCAAGTAAATCCCTTAATTAGTGTTTTGTTAATTAGGTTTTTTCTTTACACATAAAGAACCAAAAAAAAAAAAAAACCCTCTGAAAATATTAAAATACATTTAGTTATCCATTAATTTACCCCAAATGGTGGATATTTCATACTTTAAAGTATCATTATTTTGCGACTAAAATATTTCGAACATTAATTTCCTTAACCTTAACCTTAATAAGAACATTGGAGTGTTCTTATAAAACCCCTAAAAGCCCTTTAGATTAACTTTGATTTAGAGCCTGGTGTTTGTTGTGTGTTTTGAAGGACAAACTGAGGATTTATTAAGGGGTTTTTAACCACAAAAAGCAAACTTAAATCAAGCACATGTAACTATGTCATCAAGCTCAAATACCACATAAAATTTTAATGTTTTTATAAATCTGGAAGATTAACTTTAAGATTAAGTTTTCTGTGTTTGACTTGAGTCAGCTTTAGGTTTCTCTCTCTAACTTTGAAACCTGTGAAACTAAGAAACCAGATTCCTGAGAGAAGTCAGCTTTCACAAGTTGGTTAAGCATTAAAGTATGTAAAGAAATAATCAGGTTCCTGCAGCAGTTAAATCAGTTTCTGTGAATCACTGAACACGATGCAGAGCAGATCTGGTTACAGCTAAACTTTATCTGATGACTCCACTGCATGTTAATGGACTTACTGAGTGTAACGCAGTCAGGTGGACAACTCACACTCAACAGTCACATCAACAAATTAACAAGTGAATCAGCCAACATGTTTCTGACGGATTAAAGATTCAAGAAGTAACAGAAAGTACATTTACTCAAGTACAAGATATTTGACTTTTATTGTAGTTTCATCAACTACTTTCCCGACAATTTATTGCTATAACAGTTCACGCTACTTTATGTAACCATCCACTAAAAGTCAAATGACAAAAACATATTATTTCATTCCAACTATCGTCACATTCAGATAAGCAGCGCTGCCGTCAGTCAGAGAGTCAGACCTGGTGCTAACAGTCGATCTACTTTTAATTAAATCCCAAAAGTTTCGACATAATCTCATAAACATTCTTCAGTGTTTCACACACATTCAGCTATTCAGAGAGATTTCTCAAACTCAGTGTGAACTTTAAACATAAAAAAGCTGCACGATAAAAACCACCAGCACATCGCTTTTTTTAAAAAAACTTTGCTGCATATCATACAGTCCAGTCACTCATACTTTCATATAACTTAAAATAATAAACTGTATGGAGACACAACAGCTGTTCACTGTCCTCCAAAATAAAAGCTTCACTGATGCGTCTCTGCTGTCAGTCAGACACTTCCTCCCCACAGAGCTCTGTGTAATGTAACGAGGGGGGTGAATCTAACAGGACACCAAACACTAAAAATAACAGCAACCCCCCAACTGCCCCACACCTCTGTTTGATTGACAGCCACCATGTGGCACATAGCTGGAGGAGCAACTGATAGCCCTGCTGCTGATTCCCTTAAAAAGCCATCAGCCGCCCAGCTGAGAGTCCAGTCTGATGCTATCAGGGGCTATTCTGGGATGTCCCATTATAACCTTCAACATGAAAAAGCAGCAAAAAGCCTTTAATATGTCAGTGTCACTTTCTGAGAAGTGACAACAAAAAAAAATGGAGTCCGGTTGGAAAGGCAGAGAAGACAAACATCTGGGTGTTAAAGTGTAAATCCAGCAGCCATCAGGCAGCTGCTGCTTGTCAATCACAACACCTTGGAAAACTTTTAAGTCACTTACTTGTCTGCACAAGGATGCCTGGGATGCCCAGAGGGCTGTCTTCAGATAATCAAAAATCTCTTTATCCAGAAAAAGCAGTCAGAAAATCCAAAAGGAGAACGAGCTGAGCCTCGAAGGAACCCCACAGAAAAAAACAAAACTACAGGCCGTCAGTGCCGTGTAGTTTTGTTTTTCCACCTGACAGCAGTCCCTCCAGCCGAGGCTTCCAGGCTGGGAACGCTGACTCTGCTCAGAGGGGCCAGCAGGACGGCGGGGGGCTTTATACCTCTGTGACATCACACAGAGCAGGGTGTGTTATTGGTCAGCCCTGGTTGGTCCTGCAAGGAATCATGGGAAGACGGGGGAGCCATTTTATGCAACTCGTCACACCTGTCAGTCTCTTTACACAACAAAGACAGACTGAGAGAGATGATGTGACCCAAAATTATACGAAGATTGAGGAAATATGGAAGTATGACATCTAAGTTTGACTGTATGAGACTTCCAATCGGGAAAAAAAGCATGTCATCCATCAAGAGAGACACATTGTGATCCCATTTGAATTGTGCTACCAGTTACACATTTTGCAAGTCAAGATGGAAATGTTAATAAAATGGTTTTAGAACACATAAGGTCATACTTGATAACCGTTTATAAATGCAATTACTTACCAACACATAAATCACACACACCCACAATTCTATTATCTACATATTAAGTAAGGTTAAGATTAAACTTTGCTGTTTACATGTGGATATTTGGCAGTGGGCACAGAGTGCATTGTTACTTCATATAAACATCACATCATACAACATGGGCATAGGACGCATGGCCATGGTGTTACGTAATTACTTAACATGATTAAAACCAAGACACTAACGTTTAAATGTCATTGACAGCCTCACGCACAATAGTCTGTGAATTAAGAGCACATTGTGCTATTGCACTAAAATGTAGAAATAAAGTGCAAATGCTGATGTGTTCATGCTTTTTGCACATTGCTCCACTGCACAATATTTATGAGCTTAATGAAGGCTGGAACGAATGATAACTTAAGTTAATCTGATTTACATTTGGCAGGGTTTCATATTCAGGCAGGTTGGGGTGTTGGGAATCATATTAATGGCGGAGGACCCTTTGAACCTGAGGCGCGTTACACAGAAGCCTCGCCAGCTAGCATGCTAACACTCATAGCATCATTGTGTTTGAGGCAGTTAAGTAAAAATACCTAAATAAAATCACTTCAAACCATGGCTGACATCTCATTTCAAGGGCTTACAAGCACTACAGAACTTTGACCATCTGTCTGGATTAATAATCGATGACTCAACAGAATTTAAAGTGTTTTGCTGAGTAACGTTAACGTTAGGGTTAGCTAGCTGTGACTGACGTTAGCTTTCCTAACCTGTTTCCCTCCCAGAGCCGTTACAGCATTCAAGCACGTTTTTTTTCCGTTTTAAACTTCGAGTCTGGGGACATTTTACTTTTAATCTTACCTCATAATGTGGACAACGTCATATTGGTTTTAGCTCGGCTTACATATTTTGACGCGCTAACGTTTGAAGCGGGTTTGTAAATAAAGTTTTTAGTCTCAAATGGGGCTAATGGAGGCACATGGTGTTGGTGACTCCTCCAGCTTGTTAACTTTTCATTTCAAATAGTTTATCATGTTTGTAATCCACTTAATATAAGATGGATACCTCCAGTTATCAGTGGCTAAGCAACGTTTAAACCCGTTGTAAAATAACATTACTGTACAAACATACAATAGTGTTACTACACCAAAGTAATTGTTCCCAAAACCTGATGTTTCTTTGTTAATTTTAAATGACTGGGTTAGTTAGGCAAAGCCCGCATGACTGGTGGAAAGAGAGGATGCAGGAGAGAGGAGGAAAGACAGAAAAAGAAAGGACGTGCGGAAATTAGCGACATTGAACCCGTAATCGTTAAACCATTAAACAAACAATATGGACCATTCATATTTTGGGACTGGCTCCACAAAACCTGAAGCCAGGTTCTCCTGATTAGACTCTGTGTGTGCTCCCATGAAAAGGGGCGTTTGATCGTCATTTGGCTCTTCTTCAGTCAAAATGGATCATGTGGTGCTGCATATTTCAGTCAGAGGGAGCAAAATATAATCATGGAGGGATATGAGGACTATAAAAAAATTATAACGGCTGTAAGCAACACTGTTGCTTCCAACAAGGCCAGGGAAGACTGCTGGCAAAAAAACTGCTCACCTTGTAAATCAGTAAATTAATATTGTATAGGTTTATGTCTTTATTTCACAGCCACTCCTATGAAGATTTAGATGTGTGCAAATAAAATAGATAAATGATTTCACATGCAAACAAACATCACACTTTCAGAGATAGATATAAATGATTTAAAATTGACAATGAACTATTAATTTATGATACCTGCGATTTTGTAGAGGGCTTACCTTATGCTCAGTGTTGACACTTGGCCAGGAAGCACTACAAACATATTCAGCAGTTTAGTGAGAGCGAGAACAACTTTGTGAAGTGTGCGGTATACTTGTTCTTGCATCGTTCTTGCTCAGATTTTCTGCATCACCAACTGAACGCATGTAGGTTCCTGTGGCAAAACAATGTGACGCGATGCAGACAGTTGGTGTTACTGTCAGTCCACGGCTTCGTTTTGTGGCATTAGTAACATATGCATCCACGAGTTTGCGTATGTAACATTTTACCTCAGCGGAGAATCTGTGGCGCTCATAGAGAATATCGTCAGAAAATGCCAGCGGATCACTCCGATCCCTGAATACTCTCCTCTTAGAAAGCCTCATACAATTCTTGCTCCTTAATTGAATGGATGAGGCAAAAAAAAAAAAGGCGATGCCATGTCCAAAGGGGTTTACTAGTGAAAGACGGGCTCTTTATATAGTCAATTTCAGGCAGAATCTCTGAACATAACCTGGTCCGGACCAGGTTATGCCTTAAGAATCAGTTACCATGGTGATCTAGCCAGAGAGCCACCTTCATAACACTGAAAACCCCGGCTTTAAACTCAACAGAGCTCGTTAACCTTCTAATCCAGCTTCGTAGATACCTCTGAGATGTACTGAGACAGATCTGGATATTGATTTTAAATCAATCAACAATCAAACTACAAGTTAACGTTAGCCTCAACAAAGACTCTGATGCAGTCCGCACACAAGACAGACATCTACTTGTCACAAACAGCAGTAGCCTACTTTCCTGGTCGCCAAGGCTGTTATCCCTGGGTACAGAACATTAGTTGCTTTTTGTTGTTGTTGTTGTGTTTGTTGGTTTGTTTGTTTTTAACATTACGTAGTTTTTAATTACGAGTTTGTTTTTTGTTTTTGTTTTTCTTCTGTTTGCCAGAACCTGACATTCCTATCACCAAAAAAAAAAAAAAAAAAATAGCAGTGGCCATGTCAGGAATAAAATTTCTGCTCTGTAACAATTGCAAAATTAATGAATTAAATATTCAGAAAAATGATAATTTTCACCCCAGATAAATGTTATTAATCATGCCATCTTGCTCTGGGTCTGTGTTGCAGCATCTAGCCAATGTGCAGCATGTGTGTGCTGCTAGGTAACAATTTGGCGAAATGTTTCTGAAGAACTGCATTGCTTGGTGGAAAAATGATCATTTGTTACCAATTAATTCCTGCATATTTTGTTGCTGTGTGTTCATTTTATGAAACCTTGCCAGGCATAAGTAATAGCCATTCTATAAAAGCAATAAGCTACGCGAGGTCGTGATTTACAGTGATTTCAGAGCAGCCATGGGCGATTATTAGGCACGACGTGAAGCAGGCTCATTGCTTTACACTACACCATTTGTCCAGATAATCTGATGTTACACCCTTTGGATCAGAAATGACCTGCATTTTTCTGGAGGAAACTAATATCAACGTTAAACACAAAATAACTACAAGGTAACATTACAGATATAAAATTTAAAGTTAATGGAAAACAAAGGTAATAAGTTACTGACTGGGATTCAAAATATTTCTGTTCAAGCATCAATTGATTGGCATTTCTTACTTCTTAATTTTGAATAATTAAACTGTCGTTTATAGGTTGGCCGTTACAATACCAGGCTAATATATCAAGGTGATTTGGTGATTTATCCATTATTTTTAGCAACTATTTTATCTCTTTTGGATAACATTTTCATCTTGATTATTTGAACTGTCATTACTCTGAGCCATTTTTCTGCAACCATTTATCTATTACTTAAGACAACTCTGTTCACTAATTTTACAAGGGACTCAGTATGTATGAATAGAATTTTATCAAACCAAATTGTACCTTAAATTAACTAAACTGCCCTACAACTTTCCAGGCTATCCTTGCACTAGAGGGTCGACCATAAGAAGCTGTCTGCTGAATGTCTCAATGGAGAGATTAGTTTGAAATAAAATGATTTATAATGAAAACATGACAGCAGGCTCATGGCTGATGTCTTTATTTCAAAGGAACACATCCCAGACATAAATCAAATCAGTCAAAATTAGACCTATTAGACAGAAAATCCTTTTCTTTTTTTAGCTTCTTTACTTTTGAAGTCAAGGCATAACCTACAAAACATTAAAATGACCTACTTGGCAATTGTAATTTAGCTTTATTACCTAAGAATGACTTAACACAGTTAAATAAAGAAATTCAGAGTAATGACTCTTCTCATTTGCTTAGTACTCACACAAAAAACACATATTTCATCTGAAACATGACATCATATTGTTAACACAAATGTTTCAAACAAGTATGAATAAAACATTTCCACAAAACTCGTGTGTCATTTTCTAAAACTCAGCATTCACCACTCGTGGACTACAAAGTTACAAACTGGACTGAACAGTGTGTGTGTGTGTGTGTGTGTGTGTGTGTGTGAGTGAGAGAGAGAGATAAAGCCTTTGTCCACTACAGGAAATGTTTGACCCACTGACCTGAATATCTGACCTGCCTGTTTTGCTTCCTTGTTATTTTTTAATGTGTTTCCAGTCTTATTTATCTCTTATTTCTGGTTTAATTGAATTTCTCATTAATGTTCATTTTTTATAATTTTTTTTCAAGATCCTCTCATGGTGCGATATACACCACATGAGGTGCAATCAGAGTTCAGAGACTGCGCCTATAAAGAGCAAAAACCTTACCTGGTTTAAATCTGTCTACCGCCCCGTCATGCAGCAATACACAACGCACAGTACTCGCCGTTCTGACCCTGCTGACCATGCGAATGTCAAAGAAAACCATTCGACCTGCTCTTGACCCTGCACAAATTTCTGGTCTTAAAGACTGGAGTTTGAGCACATGCACATCACTTTGCAGCGCTTTGTTCATGTGCAACAGGAAGTCTCTGAACTTTCTGACTACACCTTGTAGCTGAACCAACAATGCAATACTGATTTTCTCGCTAAAATCTTCTCTCGCTTCAGTTTTTTCAGTGTCTCTCTGTTTGGGGTTGAGGAGCAGAAGTGCAGCTGACATGGACTCAGCCGGCTCTGAGGACCTGCTCAGGTGTGAGCATGCCCTGATAAGTTTAAAAAAAGTTCTTTTTTACATGTTTTAAAAGAAAATCTATGTTGGTCATATTTTATTTCTTGTTTTCTGTCCCACAACTGATCTCACCCACCAAACAACACATTAATATTCAACACATTTTGTCTCAGTGCTGCTTCTTCAATGATGAAATGATCCAGAAAACTTCAGATTACAGGTTGTTAAGTTCCCATAGCGGAAAAAGAGTAATCAGAGTATTATCAGGTAGAGCAGCAACAGCAGAACACATAGTGTACCAAACCAGGTCTGCCAGTCGGCACTGATGATGTCAAACACTTCGGCCAACAACCACTTATCACTGCTGCCGCAGCTGTTACCAGCTGCTTGTGGCACACCCTGTTCCCCACGTAACACACCATCTGAGTCCGACGCCTCTGGGATGAACAGGAAGTGTTTCCTGTCCTTGCAGGCCAGCACTCGGTCGGGGGCTGACACCTCTCCATCTTTAAACCTGAAGCGACCATGATGACAGGAGGTCAGACAGCAGACAAGCTCACTCTGGGCCCCCTGACAACAGCTCTGATACAATACAAGTCTTGTAATGTTACAGATCCCTGACTTTGTCAGCAGACAGCCATACAAAAAAAATGTAGGTGTTAAAAATGATGTGGACAGCTGATGTGATGTGAGTAATTCAACATTTAGTTTGACTTGTTCATGCATCAGTTTGTATTTCAGTGTCCAGTGTTAGTTTCACTGCCTTGGTTTTGCTACTGTGCACAAACAAAATGAAGCTCACGGGAATCACAGCAAACTTATTAGTTATTAAAGTACATTAAGTTGGGAAACCTGCAACATCTTGATGTGCTAGTATTTGTCAGTGATCCACAAAATCTACAACTTTATCACTCCAGCTCCCTGCATCAGCACCTGCTAGACCTGGACCACATCTACATGGAGCATTTCATGTTTGCCCACTGACAATCAGCTTGTTTGACATGCTATACAAACTGATTATAATATTTAACCACAGCCTCTGTTTTAGGTTTGTTGAATTATTTCCTTTAAAGCTCTACTTCAGGAGCATTAGGACTAAGTTTTTCATCCATGTTGTGCATTATGTGGTAACCCACAAAAAGTTGCCTCTGATCTTGTGTAGAGTTAATGTAATCACTAAAATGTCGCCATAAATGTAGTTGCTGGTTGTCATGTGTATGATGGACATGTGGAGACAAAGTGGTAGTGAGACACACTTAAATGCCTTGTGTAAATATGATCCAGACTTTTTACGATCCATATGATAATGCAGGTGTAAAGGGTGTCTCGAGGTGAGCTGTGCACTTAATAATCTCATTAAGCTTGTGTGTTATTGTGGAGCTGGTTATATGCTACCCACCAGGTGAGCGTGGGCTCTGGGTGTCCTGTCACCTCCACCTCTAGCATCACTGGGGAGCCCTCCATGACGGTAGCTCTAGACAGGGGCCTGGTGACGCAAGGATGGCCAGGTTTAGAGGCTTTTCCCTGGGGAAGAGACTCTGTCTGGGCCTGGGGAAGAGTAGGAGGAGCAGGAAGGGGGGGCCCTTGGATCTGAGGAGTAAGCCTGATCTCCTCACGGATGGCCATGGGCTGACAAATGTTTGGGTCTTGGTCTGGAGTTAGTAGATGGGGTGGAGAGGAAAGGGGGGTGACATGCGGATTAGCCTGCTGAGTCAGAGTCTGGGTCTGTGATTCTGGCTGAGGTGGAGCACTGGGCTGGGCAGGGCTGCTGGGGTTAATGCCAGGGTCATGCACACACTGCTGGGTACAGGTGGAGGTCATGGACTCATGGAGGGAGTAGACTGTCTGGTGGTTCTGCTTGTTGCTGAATTTATTACTACTGGTGCTGATACTGCTGGATATACTGATGTTGCTGTAGCTGTTGGGCTCTGTGAGAATGGGTGCATGGAAGTCAGGTAGATCTCCATCACTGTGGGAGGGGTGACTTCCTTGCTGTGACTTGAGAGTCATGCTGGTCTGTGGCTCACTGCATTGAGTTTTTAGAGAGGACTGAGAATTAACATGTTTTTGGGTGACAGTAGTGGCTGTTTCTTTGCTGCTGCTTTGGGGCATTGAGACTGAGGAGGCTTGTTTGCTGGTTTGGGAGGAAGGAACGTCCTGATCCAAGCCACTCTTGGAATCCAGGTTAGCCTGTGGAAGATTGCTGTTTTGGGGGATGGTTTTCTCTTGGGTCCTGTCTTGGTGAACAGAGTCAGTCAGGCAGGAGCTCTGAGCAAGCCTTTTGGCCTCAAGGGCAGGATCAATCTGTGTCAAGGAGTCACTCTGGGATAAAGGGCTTTTTCGGGGTGAACTGAGGCTGCTGCTAGCCTGTGGCAAGGTGCACTGACTTTCTGAAGAGATGGACTGAGAGTAAATTGTCTGCTGGGTAACTGTACTGATGCTAGTATTGGTGAGACTGATCCCTAGAGGTTTGGAGACTGGATGCTCTGACTGATTAGTCTGGGAGGAATCAACGTCTTGATGGAGGCAACTCTCAGAGACAGGGAAGGACTGTGGAGAGCAAACAGCAGTTCTGGGTTGAGGGAAAGCACTACCACATTTGAGGGACTTGGTATGTAGTGAAGGGGTCTTGCTCCTGTTGAAATCAGTGTCCAGATCATTTAAAGGTTGAGGATTATGGCTGGATTCAGGGAGGGTGGGGTTGTGATTGAGCTCTGCTGACTTAGGAGTAGGGTCAGTTTGTGGCAAAGTCTCTTTTTTGGATGCAACATACTGGGAAATCTTACCCTGGATACCTGTGGTCATCTGAGGCTGGTTATACTGACTGTTTTGTGCCTTTAAGATGGGCTCAGGTTTTGAAGGGCTCCTCTTCTCATGGACATTGTTGTCATTGTTGTAACAAATGTCTGAAGTGTCGCTTTTGTGGACTGTGTTAGCTCCAGAGGGGGATCTCAGGTCGGGGCCACCAAGGGAGAGATCAGTACTCTGCTGGATGTCTGCTGTGCTGGTCTCTCCAGTCTTTAGGATGTTGCACAGAGTGCTGGTGAGAACACTTGGAGCAGGAACTGCTAACGGACTCTGGGCGAATGAACTGGACTCTGATCTGAACCTATGACACACACAACAGAAACAAACTCTTAAATCTGCATGGTCTTGTGGCAGATCAGAGAGATGGCTCATAATAACAAACTGCCACTTTTAGGACTACAGCCCTAACTACAAGTCAGGCCAAGGCAATGTTGGACTCACTAGCACTCTTACAACTAAATTGAAAAAAATTAATGCAGCAAATGAGGGAAGACCAAAGGTTGTTACATCAGATTTAAGTTGGGTTAGGCAGTTTATCTTTGGTGTCATTGTTTAAGAATTTCATAATAACCTTTCAGAATACTGTAAGTCAGGTGGTCTGAAAGAACACTAGAGCTTTGCTCCTCTCCTTGGCTCTGTTTTCAGACTGTGACGGATACTTTTCAGCCAATCAAGGTCATTCCAGAGGCCACGTGTTCCTATTGGCTGCGCTACGCCACTCTTCCTAGCAATAGATGATGTAGCTACAAGCTGATTGGCTGTTGAAACAAGTGACGTGCCTTATGCTCTAAAACTGGCCTCTGGCAACTTGACAAGCTGAGTTGCAGGCGACACTGTCAGTCTGCTTGAGTTGAGCCAAGATGTACCAGTTTACACCGCTGCAACTTTCCTTGTAACCGATTAGCGTCGTCATGAATCTTTAACGCAAACCGGCCTTAAAAGAGAGAGCGACATAAAAGAAATGAAATGCGAGTCAGGGCAAAAACAGAGAGGGGAGGGTGCAGTGGAGTTGCTTCCTTAGGAGTCTAATGCTACAGCTAGCTTGATTTCAAGACGTTTCCCACCCCAGCATTAATGCCAATTGTGTTGTTGGAAAGTTAAAGGCAGAGTCAGTAGGATTTGTTAGTTGCTATTTGTAAACAACATTCAAACTGGGCCACTCCTCCTGGCTCAACGCAGAAGTATCGTAACTTAGCGTGTACTATGTGTACTGTGGTGCTGCTTACCCAACTTTACACCACAAGGTATGTAGGAATATTACAAGCTAACTGCCAGTGTTTGGCACCTACCTGTCCAACAGAGAGCACATCTACTCTGCGTCGCTGTTCATCTCCTCTAGTGCTCCACAGCAGGTGTGAGCCAAACCGAGATTCACTCTTATTCTGGAACAAGCTTTATCCACTTGCTGTTTCACCTTATAGGGCTATATTTCCTTTCCTTTGCTGCTATTTCCATATCCCTAACTTTCTCCAGCCTGAACAGCTCCCAGTAGCTGTACTCTCAACCTCACCTGCGCTGTGATTGGCAGGGGGAAATGCACCCCCTCCTAACCCAGACTTGTCCTGAGACAAGCAAATCATCAAAATACAGGCAGAGGGCAATGTGTCTCTATACACAGTCACTACCACACATTTACAGAGGCCCCAGTGATAAATGAGCAGCATTAGTTTAGTATAAGTATATATTTTTTTAGAAAATCCTACTGATTCTTCCTTTAAACTTTCATGTAAAGCTTTCCACACACTTTCAGCATATTAGTGTACTTTGAAAGTCATGTGGCAAAATTCTGCTAAGAATCATCCTAATGTTGTAGTGTTGTACAGTGTTCTTTTCAGATGCTACTTTATTATTTGTCCTGATACAAACCTGCTGTGACGGTTGGTGGGAGGAGTTGGACAACTGTCTGTTTGGCTGGACTCTCTCTGTTGTCGGACTGCACCAGTCCCAGTTCCACTGTTCTGTGACTGGGTATGGCACTGGCGGCTGGACTGGTTTACGTGGACACTGTGGGAACTGAAACAGAAGCTCTCCTCAATGTCTGATTGAATCATGTTGGACTCTGGTGTTTCTGCCAGCGGCGGCAGGGAAATGTCGTCAGGTGATGCACACTCATATTCATCATTGGAGAGAGAATCTTCAGTCATCACTTCCTGTTGCTGGAACTCTGCCTCCGACAGGCCTCCTGCTGATGCATCCTGGGTGAAAAGGATCAAGTATTAGAACCTATGCTTCATATTTTTACTGCTTAGGTACTGTAATTCTATCTTTTTAAAGTTTGCGAAAAGCCTAGTGGCAACATTTTTTATGAAAAAAAAAAAAAAAGTCAAAAAAGTGTGAAAAATGCTCATCTCAGTTTCCCAGAGCCCAGTATGACATCTTCAAATAGCTTTTTTTGTCCAAAAAACAGCCCCAAACACAAAGACTCTGTATTTATTATCATAAATGACACAGAAAAGCAGCAAATCCTTACATTTAAGAGGCTAAACCAGTAATTCTTTACACTGTCCAAAAATGACTAAAACAACTGATTGATAATCATTAAGTCGGTGATGAATTTTCTATCAATTAATTAATAGATTAATAGTTGCAGCTCTAATGGGAACATACAGTTGTATATTAACAGCATTTGAACAACTTTTATAATATGTGGCTTGAAAGCAGCATGTGAATGGAAAGTACAAGAGGATCTAAAACAATTCTGAAATAATTAACCTGTGTCAGCACCATCTTTGAGTCACAGGAAGCAGAGAACCTCTGCTGTCCTGGTTCTTGCATCTCTTTCCTCTGAAACTCCCTCTGAATGTCTGAGAACAATGGGCCAGTCACAGAGGGAGGGGGTGTGGCCTGAGGCTCAGTGGGGACGGGCAGTAATTGGCTGTGTATGGCGTGGATCCGTCGGTTGGCCTCCACTGGGGAGCAGGAGAGGCTTAAGGTGTGAGAGGAGCTGTATGAGGAAGTGAACCTCTCACTGTACTCCTGCTGTCTGAGGCTGAGGGAGAGAGAATGCAATTAACCTTGATTTATACTTACAGTCCAGGGTTTGACACAGACGAGGCTTGAGCTAAATTTTCAAAAAAAATCAAAAAAAGATTAGAAAACAAAATTAAGGAATGTAAGTAGCAGTGTACCTGCTCTCTGAGATGACTGTCTGTCCATCTGCCTCCTGACTGCAGCTTTTCTGTAATGGAGGCTTCCTATTGGTTGCAGTCTGCCTCTTTACCGGAACCTCTTTCCCATCATGCTCTGCAGCTAGTTCAGGGGTATGGCCTGTCTCCTTTAGCTCACACTAGAAACACAGAATGGTTTGTGATAGGCTTCACTATCCTGGTAATATCCAATGATGAAACATAGATAATATCTATTATTTGTATTCCAGCCTCAAAGTATCATGAGTCAAATTAGAAATAAGCTTTTATTTATTTTACTTCTTTTCATTGTTTTGTTTTTAAACCATGAAGCTGAATTCTTATTACAGTTTTTGTTGTTGTTGTTTATTTTCAGTGAATGTTGTTGTGGTTATTTTTACCATGTCAGCTGCCTCCTGCCTGCTGCGGTTATCAGTCTGCTCCTTCTTTCTCATCTTTCTGTTTTCCTTCAAATTCTCCTCTTTCTCTTCAGCCTCATTCTCTCTTCTTCCCTCCGGCTCTCCCTCTTTCTTCACTTCTGTCTCTTCCTGGTTCTGCTGCTTTTTGAGACCGTCAAGCTGAAAACACCACAGCGACACTGTGTGAGTGTATTAGGTCATTAATTCATTGAGGAAAATAGCATGCAGCAAATGGATCAGGTTACATATTAATCTGCATCTCAGACTAGGGGATAAATCCTAACTGACAAATTTCTCAGAGTGACACATTTTGTGTCCAACTTTGAGTCCTTCGTGTAAAAACACTGGATTAACTTCCCTACATGGTACCTCTGGAGTCTTCTTGTAAACAAAAATAGGTTTACTTTCAGTGTGTATCCTCAGGGTCTAACACATGTGATGAATATTATTCCTCATATAAAACATTTGCAAAACCAATTTCAATTCAATTTGAAATGCAGCATTGTTTATTTTCCTGTTAACTTGCTCACAGTCTTCTTCTTCCCTGTCTCAGGATGTTACCTCAAAATCCACTGTGGGACTTTAAATCATGTCAGCAGCATGTGTGCCCTTATGCATGTGCATGAGATAAACACTCAGAGAAAAACACTACTCTTACTAAAGTCAGCGTGTCAAAATGTCAGAAGTGTCAAAATGAATCCTTAATTTAAAAGAACAGTTCATCCCAACCTCTGAAGACACATATTTATCATTTTGGGAGGGGTTTTAGAGGAGATGACTGCCTTTCTTTCGATGGCATTGGTAAAAACACATTTGAAAAATTTAATAGCATGTCTCTTTCCAAAAATCATGACTTAGTTGCTCTCAGAGCATTTTCTCGCAGTGATTCTGAGACATTTTAAAAATACAGACTCTGATCAAATCAGCGTGCATGTTTGTGTTTTGTTACCTTCAGTTTGGTCTCTAACTTCATCAGTCCATCACTCAGCTCTCTGATGGACTCCACCATCTCTGAGTGCTTACTGACCGTTTTCTCTATGTACCGCTGCCCCTCCTCCACCCCTGAAGGACACACACACACTCACACACACACACACACACACACAGAATTTTTGCATAATCAGAGAGGATCAAACAAAAAAGGTTGGGATATTTTGGTCTTCTTCACAGCTTTCTGCCCTTTCAGAACATGCTGTCGTTCCTCACCGTGCAGCCTGACAGCCAGCTCAGCAATCTGACTGATCCTCTCCTCCTGCTGAGGAACCGTCGGCCAGACGAACTTCTCAAATTGCCGATACAGAACAGAGACGGCTTCAGTGCTGCGACACTCAGAAGAAAACTTCCTGACGCGTGTGATGGTCGCACTCGCCTCCTCGCACCAGAACTGATACTGTTAATACAAACAAAACACAACATGTCAAGCTAATGTGAAGCATACACTCACATTACCATATTTATATCATTAACTACAAACCATAGCATAAATAATTAGGTTTGAAAAACACGTAATACAAGAATAAGAATAAAAAGAAACCAGTTTTCATCACCTCCTCCATGGCTTGCTGTAGTTTGCGGCTCATTTCCAATGTTTTTTGGTGATCAATGACATTTCGTTCAAAATCTCCCATCTGCCTCTGCAGTTCGTTGATGGCATTCTCTGCCTCGCGGGCCATGGCCCCATTTTTGACCTCTGACCCCAGCCGGCCCGTCACACCTTGTAGGCGTTTCCTGAGCGCCTGTAGAATCGGACAGAGCAGAGTATGTCAGACTCATGTCTGCCTTCTCAGCTATGAAATTTAACGTATTTGTCACATGTTTCATCAGAATCACTTTCAAATTTCAGACATTTTTATGGCAGAATTATAATTGGGAGTAAGATATATAATGATACTCCTAAATCATAAAGATCTTTGAACATCTGAGTACAGCTGAGTGTGTGGCACAAGACCCACCCACTCACCTTCTGTGGGTCCCCCAAACTGCTGTTATTTTAACCAGCGTGTTGCTTTTGAATGGATAATCAGTTGTGCATCACTGCCTCAGTTCAGGAGATGGACGTACCTGCAGTTTCTCCTCGTACAGCTCCACCTGCTGCAGCTGGTTTCTGACGGCCTTTATGTTCCTGCTCCTGTCATTTCTCTTCAGGTAGTTAAACTTCAGGTTACTGAAGCGCTTCTTTAGTTCCTTAAAGGAGTCACGAAGCTGAAAAATGAAGCATCAGAAAATCAGTCCAAAAGGTGATTTTACATGAACTGTGTTTAAAACACAGGCTGATCATGGAGTTTAATCTTAATCATGAATTTATTATATATATACACACTTCTGGGTCAAAGAAGCAACCCAAATGTATTAAATGCAGTAGTTATGTAAAACAAGATGATATCTGTGTGATATTTCCCGTGGAAGCATTGCAGCTTTATTTACTGTGGTGGTTTGAAGAGCAGCTGGACAAATAATATTTTTGAGTTTTGTTCAAATCAACCCTTCAAAGAAACATGTCTTTCAGTACATGAGCCTTAAAAGAACAATCACCAAAAATAAGAGAATCCAAAAAAGATTTAAAAAATCTCTGCAATTTCATCAGTATTTTATTACATTAGTGACTAATTTACATCAAATTATGCACATTGCTGTTTTTCACAATGATGAACTCACCAATGACTCTGGCGATCATCGGACTTAAAAAAACTGAAAATAAACTGAAATGTATCCTATACTGTGGATGTGACCAAATACCTGGAAAACTAAAGGCATTTCTACCTAAATAAAGAACAAAAACAAACCTGCTGGTGGTGCTATAGGAATAGTAATGGAATCACCAAAGTCATTAGGATTCAGTCTCTGGAGACCATGAATGAACCTTTAGGTAGTTGTTGGGATATTTCAAAAATTGCTATTTTTATCACTGAAAAACTTCAGTTTTTCTGCTTATCTTCATGCATACCGGTATATCGTATTTCATCTTTGCTCAGAACCTTTGTAGCTGTGTTTTGTTCAGCTTGGTGTTGATGTAACTGCATGTAGATTGAACTTTGATTAGATTATTTTTAGAGCAGGAGGGTTTAAATCCAGAGGGGCATTCCTGCCTCTGATGGGAGGAACAGCAGTGTCAGATGGCCGATCTGTTAGCTGAGGACAGCTGAGAGAGTGTAAAGCAGGCAGAGAGCGAACAGATGAGGAGAGCTGAAATCAGAGGCTGAGGAGGTCAGACGCCTTCTAGAACGCTGAGGTGGAAGGAGGTGTGAAGTTGTTTCAAAAGTCATCGGGATTGAGCAAAAAAAAGGAGTGCTACAATAACAAAACACTCAGTACTACCATGAGGTACCAGGAGGTTCTACAATGAGGTGTAATGCCTTAAAACAATGCAGAGAATAATGAGATTTAGCACCTCAGAGAGATTAACATGTAGTACCAGAAGTGAAGTAATCATCAAAGAGTAAAATCAGATGAATGTTTTCTGAACGGTTCTTAGCAGGAAGTGCCTTGACAATCTGTGTTCAACATCAATTAAACAGTTAACTACATACTGTAGGTAAACTTACACATAAAAACTGTAATTTTGACACTTTACTTGTGGGTAATCTGAAAAAACGCTGGTGCGATCTACATCCAAAGTGGACTTTTTAGATGTTCATGGTGGTCTTCATGGGGTTAGAGTTGTAGAGATACCATACAGATTTAATAAAAAAAAACAGTCTGACAGACTTTTGACAAACTTTCACAGGCATATATGTAGGTAGTCTCAAGATCTATGTGCAGTAAGTCTGGATGTTTGGACTCAGCCCTGTGCTTTGTCTCATTTTTACCTCTGCTGGGAAGGTGTGTCCTCCAGAGGCCTGAGTGCTGAACCTGCATGACTGATCATAAGCATTGGATTTTTGGATACTATAGACAACAAACGATACAGTATGATACACTTTATTTGTTCTCGTAAGGAAACTTGTCTTGGACTTGAGCACTGCACACATAATTGCCTCTATGTAGTAATGATTAAATTAAAACATTAAAAGGAGGCAAAAAAGCAGCAGCACCTGAGTCCGGGTTTCAAGCAGAGCAGCGCCACTGTAAGTTTTAAAACCGGAAGTTGTGCCCAATCCAGGCAAAGGAAAATCACACTTCTTAAAACTTTGCTATATAGCACCCCTAATGGTCAAATGATTCCACCATTAAGGGGATGTGCAACTCTTTTTCCTTTTTGTTGTTTGCCTCCCTGCTGAGTTCCAGAAAAGAAGTTGGATATCATTTGTTTGACTGTGTGTGCAGTAAAAAGTAGGACATGGGCAGAGCTCACCCACCACTAATTAGCTTAGCTCAAATACTGGTAGTCAATGGGAAATGCTAGCCTGCCTGTAAAGTCATCAAGTAAACTTTCCAACAAGTCTAAACAGTCCTGAGTGCTTGTATTGACTTGTTTATTTACCATACTATGTTATTTTTACACTCAGATTAGCACTTTATGTAACCTTAGAATCAAATATGTACCAGAGGTAAGCCGCTGGGCGCATGAGTGCCAGTAACCAGCAAAAGAAGAAGAAAAATATACAGTATAAAGCACAACATAGTAAACAGTACTCGTCTGAGTCTAAAAATAACATAATGTGGTAAATAGATAAGTCACAACAAGCACACAGGACTGTTTAGAGCTGTTGAAAAGTTTATTTGATGACCTCAGGTAGAGGAAGGCTAACACTTCCCATTGACTACCAGTATTTGAGCAAATAAGTAGCAGGCGAGCTCTGTCCGTCTCTTCCTTGCTACTGCACGCACAGTCGAAAAAATTGTATCTATCTTCTTTTCTGGAACTTAGGAGGAAGGCAAATACATAAAATAAAAATTAAAATAAAAAAAAAAACGTTGTATCCCTTTGAAAAGGGATGAGGTAATTTCCAGTGGAACATTCAAAATTGGAATATCTGCAAACTTAAAAATGACTGAGTTTAATTTTAAACCTGTGGAAAAAAGTCAGCTCTTATTTGATGTGCTTAAATGATCAAAGACATGAACAATGATTCTGCATACTATTCTACTGCATGTTAACATGCTGTCAGAGTGTCAGTTCAGAGTATTGACCAGCATTGACTCAAACTGCACGATGCTTTTATAAACACAGCTCTTTTTGTGTGCAGCAGTAAGTCTCTCAAGTCTCCAGCTGCTCCTGCAGGTTTCAGTGTGCTGGTGACATGCAGCACCAGGTGCATGATGGGAAATACCCATTGGCTGACTCGGTCTGTATTTTTGATCTGTCCAGCTGACTCCCTCTCACAGTCTACCTCTCTTGCCCTCCCTCTCTCCTTCTCCCTCTCTGCCTCGTTTCTCCAACAGCTGCTAATCTGCTGCTCAATGACACTGCAGATTGAAGCACTAACACCAGTGACCCCAGTAAAATGTCAAACTAGCTTAAGTTTTACAGTTTACAACATCACAGATTTACCTTAAGAAGGCACCAAACATGTTTTTCACCTCACCAACATCTTTTATTTTCATTGCTCATGCCATGTGACCTCTACAGCACTGAACCCAGTAACGACAATAAAACTTTACAGCTGGCTGGTTGGTGAAAGATAAGTGCTAACATGCTAGCCAGTCATGCACTGGTCAGAACTGAGCTTCTCTCTGTTTTCTATATATTGCTCTGTTCACTCCTCTTTGCTGCCTTTTTACCATCCTACACCATTTTGTTCCATAAAAAAGTTAAAGAGGAATTCCCCATCTCAGTCACTAACAGCACAAAAACATGACAGTTTATTTACAAGGCGTTTTTGTGTCTCAGTTTAAATGTAAATCTCTGATGTGGAACAGTTCATACACTCCTACAAGTTGCAACACAGCTACGTAGCTACGATAGCTTCCTCCATTTTAAGTATTGTTTATGCTTGCACGCAACACCGTGGCGGGGAGTACCGCCGATGGCACGACCTACCAGCAGACACATTTATTCTCAACATGTTGTTCTGTGTTCTCGTAAACTGCAGTGGGCGTGAAACCAAAGTGTCATGTGAATAAACAGGAAGTCAGTGTTTCACACTCTGGTACAGAAGGTGGCGATAATTCACCTTTAAGCTGGTTTGCAACAGTAATGGTGCTTTATTTACTTTTTTAGATTTATGAGACATTTACAGTTTTCAGTCCTCTTAAAGTTTTGCACACAAGAGGCCCTTACAGATGACTCCGCCACATCTGGCAGCTTTGCTACATGCTTCTGAGACACACCGTTGCCACAGCCATAAGTTTTCACAGAGACAGCTCAACTAGGCCTACTGTCACCGGTTCCCCGACGAGTCCACTGTCCTGCATCATACTCGTCACCCTTGGACTCACCATCACCTCTGACCACACATCCAGGCCTGCTGTCAATTGTTCCTCAGTGAGTCCACTGTCCCAAAACATTGGATTCTTCACTCTTGGGCTCTCCAGCTGCCCTGATCAGACTCACAGGCCTGCTGTCACTGATGACAGAGAGCATCCGCTGTCCAAAATCGCCCAACATGCCAGCACGCAAGAAAAAGTGCAGCAGCATGGACGACATGCCGATGGTGAAGTTGACAGATTCTGACAAACTAAAGGACAGACCGGTCAAGGCGCGGGACAGAGGAGATGCCTCCTTTTCCAAGATGGTGAGGGACTTCCTTGGCAAAATACCCCAGACCAGAGGAGGAACTGAAATCTAAGATTATGCTCTTCAAGGCCCTTCCATCACCCAGCAGCATAACATAAAGACTCACTTGAGACTGTGACCTTTTGTCCGATTTTTATACTTTTTTTACACTCATTTTTAAACTACTTTTTAACTTTTACTTCATGTGCAATAAAGCAATGTGTGCATAAATTAAAGTTTTTGTAAGTACAGTTTCTGTGTGTGGAGCTTATTTTACACAGAAAATGCATCATAAATTCACTCTTTACAATAAGGGAGGGCAATACATCAAACTCCCATTGTCATTAAAACTCATTACATATTTACCAATTGCTGGAAAGGCGAAATTATTATTAAATTTGTACTCAAGTAGAGGTACTGTTACATTACTGAGATATCACTCATTACCATAGTCAAAGACTGGCAACAAACTGGTGATGAAACAATATGTAATGTTTATAAATACATATTAAATGGCTCAATGCCATAAGCAATTCATCAAAATGGGGAGCAGACATGCGGACGCAGTCGAAGTGCATTTCTTCATCCACAACACGGCGTTTGGCTTGACAATGAAGAGATGGCACGCAACGCCCGGACTAGTCACAAAAAATTTCAGAGGTGCACGACTGAGCACCGTGACGTGCCCAGTACAACACAGGATGTGACGTCATTTTTTCTGCATGACGGCACACTACGGTGACCATAAACTGGGCCTTAGACTTCAGCTCTCTGTCTACTTGAAGGTCAGCACTGTCAAGAGGGTTTGCTATTGGTGAATTCACTGGTCAAAGTCAATGAAAGTAGAGCGTAAGGCAAAAACGTGGGATTATTTTAGCCTGTGAAAAGTCAAGTCATCAAGTCTACAGATCCATGTTGGTATTTAAATGGCTTAACTTTGCTTTCACTTGGACTTATTTCCATTTACTACAATGCAGCTTTTGTGAGCAGCATCTAGTGGACATTAAGTGAACTGCAGCTGAATGCAGCACAGCACTGCCAGGCGTCTTTTCATTTTCTTTCTCTCATTTCAAAGAATCACTGTATGAAAGTGAAAGGCAGGTCCAGTTTGTGATGCAGTGCAGAGACTCCTGCAGTGTGCTGAGGAGCTTCAATAAAATCCAAATGTGTTCTGTTGACTTCAGTTATAATTAGAGTCTTACAAGACTCAGCAAGTGTCTGCCTCAGTTCACAGTTGTCTGTCTGAGTCAGAGCAAGCACAAGGATTAAATTTAAAAACTACAAACTCAGAGGCAAGTCTGCCTGAAATGAATTAAAATCAGCAGTGCAGCTAAATTGGTGAAGATGATGTTTACTCAATACATCTTTAGGTTTACAATTAAAAAAAAGTAATACATTTGGTTTGGTTTGGTTTGTTTTCTGGTCTTTCCTTTACGGAGAATTTGCTTTTGCCTATAATACCTTTCAGGAAACACATTCTTTAATTTTTAAAACTAAAAATAACAGACTTGTAAAATTAAAAAATGCTATTTATTTATAAAATGAAGTTAAAGCTAATTAGGCTGAATGTATTAATATTGTGTTAGGGCTCAGCATCACAATCCCACATACTGTCTGTCGGTTCACTCAAGTTTCTGGATATTTTTAGTCCGTCAGACAGCTGCCATCAGCACCCTCTGCTGGTCACACTGATGAACAACAACATCCCACAACAAGAAAACAAAGCCCTGTGTCAGTTGTTACCTGACCACCAGGTACCAAGACAAAGGGAGCTGGTGATAAAGTGGCATTCCGGGGGGATGAACTGGAAATGATGCAGCATGTAAATGACAAAAGGATGAAGCATTTCAAAGTGGGGACAGATACAGGTTTAAAGGGATAATTTGCATTTTTGGACATAAAGGTGTATGAAGAAGTCCTCAGTGGTTTTGTGAATGTGAAGCTGTTGACCTGACTTCAGAGTCTCGTGGCCGGATTTATGGCCAGTTACAAACGTCGAGTATGTAGCTCCAGCAGGCTGCTGTGGTCACAGCATTGAAACTTTTTACTCCAAAAAAACATATCAATCCAAAACAACAACCTTTTTAAAACAAGAATCCATTGTCCTCAAGCATCTCAACTGGCAGTATTTTTTGTCTCTCGTATTAGTCTGAGCTGCTGCCAGCCTGTGCAGACTATCGGCTGTTTCGCAAACAAACGTGTCCGACTATGATAGTGATGATATTACCTTTACACCTGAGCCAAAGTGATACCATTATGAACCTAAATACAGATGAAGAACTTCATCAGATGAAGTTAGAACAGGCAGAGAGTTTGTGGAGTGGGACAAAAGAATCTCGAGGTCACCTAGGAGGCAAAGAAGCCTAGAATAACATTTACTATACTTCAAACTCCCACAGATAAAGGAGGGATGGCATTACCAAACCTCCAGGAATATTATTATTAAGCTGCACAGCTCCAAACTTTGGTATACTAGTGTAATACAAGACTTGAAACAAGATGGAAAGGAAGTGAATTGAACATGGAGGGATATTATGTACAAAGTTTGATTGCTGACAGAGATATGTTTAGGGAAAAGAAAAAGGTGCTCGACAAAATTACTGAGTTTACTCTGGAAGTCTGGTTTATAGTTGTTAGGCAATGCAACCTGGAAAGAGAGATTAAAATCTTTCTCTGGATAGCGAGTGATTCCAGATTTAAACCAGGGACTTTTGATACTAGATTTAAGCACTGGGTAAACAAAGGCATAACAGCCATAAGTACGATTATAGAAGGGGTAAGATCCAAAACTTTGAGACTTTGACTTGGAAAACTCTTACCTGTTTAGGTACTTACAGGTCAAAGGTTTTTAGAAAAAGACATAAAACCTGATATCCCGGAGGAACCAAACAAAATAATAGTGACATTGTGTGATGCATATAAAATAGGGACCGATATTTGGTTTAAATTTTGCTGGCAGCAGCCAACAGAGCTGTCACTAGGAAATGGTACAAAGAGGATCCTCCTTCTCTGAGACTCTGGCCTGAAATAGTGGACGAGATCTTGAGAATTCAACAATCAGAATTCACAGAGAAATGGGGGTGAGTATGTGGGTATATGCAGCTATATAAATGAATTGGGTACGTGTATTGGCAAGTGTACTTCATCATATACTATTGTCATTATTCATGTAGCCTTCACTGCCAATGTATTTATTTATTTTTTTAATTTTTTTTTATTTATTTATTATTATTATTATTAATAATTTTACTTATTTTTTATGAATACCTGATATATGTTGATGTCATACTGCTGCATCTATCACAATAATAAATAAGCTGAATTTTTTAAAAAATAGGTCAAACACCCCACCCCCAAAAAAAAAAAAAAAAAAGAATTCACAAAGAAATGGGAGAAATGGACTGCTACCCCCAGATGATGACAAAGATGTTTTGAGTTGATCCAAAGCTACTGTATCTATCCCACTGACACGAACTATGTGTGTACATAGTGTGTTTACATTATGTTGTTTGTTTATTTCCAATGGAAAATAAAATACAAGTTTCAAAAAAGGCAGAGAGAGAGAGAAGCTGTGCAAGCTGATGTTGGACCTGCTGCTGCAGTGAGGAGTGAGTGAATAAAAACTTTGCCTGTGACAGGAACACGGTGAAATACATGTGGTTAGCAGGTCAAGTTTTTATTTTCACTGTCAGGAACATCACAGGTACACACTGTTTGGCAAAGTTTTTCCCTTTGATGCCAAGTTCTGTTTTCAACTACAGCGTGATCAACCCAAAACAGCTGAGGGGCAACGATAACTGTTGCTGTGTGGACTAATACAAAACAAAAAAAAATGCCAAGTGACAGCCAGGTCTGAGAAACTCGAGAACAATGGATTTATATTTCGAACACAGCTTTACATCAACAAAACCACTGACAACCACTTTATACAAACTATCCCTTTAAAGGCAGTGAGAGGCCAGACGAGTGCACTGTCACGAGCTTAAACAGCCCAGCTAATGACTGAAGCTCCCTCACCTGGTTTATGTCATCATTGAGCCGACAAGTCAGCAACTCTCTGCGGAGTTTCTCCTCATGTCGAGCTGCTTCATTCAGCCACGAGGCACAGAGAGAGTCGAGAGAGAGAAGACGAGCCTCCAGCTGCTCCACTCGGAAACACGTCCAACCCTGACAGAGGGACACAAACAGTCCATGTAAATGCAAATACGGCAATCCAAAAAAAACTTATTGTTAAAAAAAAAAGAAAAAAAAATGCATTTAAAATCTTACTTTAAAGTATTAAAGTACTATGACATTAATATAGAAAAATGTCAATAGTAAATGCACAGCAGTCTTTTTCAACTTTATGTGGTAAAATTACAGGTTTCAGATGTGTAGAGAGTCCTTCGTGTGTGTGGGTGTGTGTGTGTGTGTGTGTGTGTGCGCTCTCATACACTGTGGTGGATGGCAGTGCAGATGTCCGTCTTCAACGCCGCGGCTGTTTTGAACAGACTCTGGATCTGCTGCTGTCTCTCTTTGTGCTGACTCAGCTCAGCCTCCCTGGATCCACATAAACCAGTTGAACCAGTTTGAGTTTTCGCGAGGTCTGACTGGAGCAGCACCTCCAGCTGGACACATAGAAAGCAACATGAAAATTTATAATGAATCAGTTTCCATACAGTACATTTGTGTTACACATTTCTAAAAATCCAGGTAGTTTTTAGAACATTTGAGAACAATAAAACTTTAGTGTTCTTAAGCAGACACGAGGAAAACATGTAAAGATTCAGCAGTTTAAGCGCTGCTGTGAGCTGGATTTTACATTTTTATAGACAAGATTACCTTCCTAAAGCTCAGGGAAGATCTGACGATGATACACAAGACCTGAGAGGAACTCACATCTGTTCCTCTCACATCTTTGCACGCACAATGAGTCAGTTTTACTTAAGAAAACTCTGGTTCATATTTGTTGTGTTGTATGTTGACTACTGAAGGTTTCAGGATTTGAGTGTTTGTTGCTAAGAACCTCAATTAACAATACAAAGAATGTCAGAATTAAGTGTCCGCCTTTTTGATGCATCTGGGCAGAACAACTGACCTGCTGAGATGTTTGGTGGAAGCTGCCGCTTTGTTCCAGGATCGACTCACTCTGCTGGATCTTCTTGTTCACTCTCTCCTGGAGCTTCAGGAGCTTTGACAGATCTTCCTCTTCCACTGCTCGTCCTCTCAGCTCCTCCACCTCCAGCCTTGCTTGGACTCCTCTCACAGTCTCCCAGCTGTTCTGAATGTACTCCACCTCAGCATCTAGTTGCTGCAGAAAGGGAGTAAGTGTTTGATTATTTAGAAGCACCTTTGCACATCTTTTCACTGTCTGTGTAGCCATGCAACATGTGAAATCCAGACCTCAGTCTGGTTCTTGTTTTGTTCTGTGATTGAGTGTTCCTCTGCTGTTCTTGTGACCTTTTCTGGCTACAGCAGCAAAAAAGAAGACCAATGAAAGGCAGTTTTTCATGGCACAGCTCATCCCATGCCTACCATTTGACCAAAGAACCTGGACAGTCATTTACTCATTTACTTGAAAGTTGATCTCTGTCCCGTAAGTCCTTCACATTATTCTTTACCTTTGATCCTGGGCAACGCTCACCTCATTTTATCTCATGTTAATTAATGCCTATTTGAAATACAATCCTTGCATTATTATGCTGCACAAAGATTCACGCAGGTCTCATTTAAAAAGGGTAAAAGTATCAAGTTCAAACCACCCAAACGCCCCCCAGTTTCTGCGTTCCCAGGGTGTCTGCAGGAATCCTGAAGTTAATTTCAATAACTTTTTAAGACTTTCTCAAAATATTTTAAAAACTCATCACCACTTGGAGCTATAATCAGCGACACACCTTTAACTTACTAAACAGTTGTAGTTTGGATTAAGTCTATAGAGTACAACCATACAACAGAATTTAGATAGGCTGGGAAGGAACACAGTTCAAAAGAATAAATTAAAGCAAAGGCAAGGTTTATTAAAACATATCTTACATGTGTATGG
>JAQLOL010000005.1:28195499-28207211 GCA_029783665.1 Naso thynnoides | reverse complement strand
AAACACAGCTGACAGAGAGAGAGAGAGCTAGGAAGAGAGAGATAGAGAGAGAGAAGGAGAGAGAGAGAGAGAGAGAGAGAGACATAGAGAGAGAGAGAGAGAGAGAGATGTGGTAAAAATAGACGTGGCTTCCAGTCCGTTTATCACACAGCTGAATGACAGAGAGACATCTGCCTTCCATAAACAAACACTCCTCTCTGTCTATTTCAATGACACAGTGTGTAAATATATCCGCACATGAGGGGGGAAGTAATGAAGACGTGATGATCGAAGAAAAACACCAGTCAGAGGTCACTTTTACTTTAAATCACCTTTAATTATTAATTAACTTTATTTTTGTTGTCAAACTAAAAATTTGATCAAATATTTTGACAATACACACACACATACACAAAATGCAGTGCCCCTATTAGATTACATAACCATTAATTGTAAATTACACTAGTGGACATAATATTGGCTTTAATAATCCAAACACATTTTTGTTCCTTTGTTCTCACCAGTGACAACCATCTGGCACAGCGGAGAGGTCCAGGAAGATGCTTCACAGTTCCATCTCTGTGTCTATTAATGAAGGAAATACTGCTGTGCACCATTATTTGTGTGTACTTTTAGTACATGACCGTATGCAGATTGTCTCAACTGGGCCCCAACTAAAAGGGCCCTAAACAGGCAAAGATTTATTATGATTTTTAAATTTAAAAATAAATATAAATAATAAATATTTTGATTATGTTACTATTCTAAGCCATTGCACCCAGCAGTAACATACAAAAGGCCAGAGGTGGTAAAGAAATGAAGTTTAAATACTTTGTGACTGCATTTAAGTAGAATTTTCAGGTGTCTGTACTTTGCTTGAGTATCTATTTTTCTGACACGTTTTGACTTTTCCTCTCTACATTTAAACACAAATATCTGAACTTTCTCCTCATTTCATTTTCCAAACAGGCTCGTTTCTTTAGTTTGAATGTTTTTGTCTTTCTGGCTGAGCTCAGGACGCTTTACCAACACAAAATGTCGTCATTTGACATGCTGGGAATGAGACTCAACAATCAGCTCATTTTCTGATGCATTTAGGAACAGCTCAGACAAATCCTACTGATTCTACCTGTAAGTTTAATAGTCTTTGCTTTACAGTAATATGACGTGAGGTTCAGTTAGCTTGGCACAGAAATGGGCGGCAGAAATGTCCTTTAGAGGAAAACTTTTACTTCAAAACTTTGACTTGAATGAAGAAGTTGAGTCAGTGCTTAAACTTTTATCAGTCGTTTTTTTTTTTTTTTTACACAAGTATCTGTACTTTAAGTTAAGAAGGTATGAACTTCTGCCACCTCTGCAAAAGGGCCACAAAGCACTCTAGAAAATAAACAGCTCAAATGTATACTACTTAACATCAAAGAGTATTAGGACTTTATGTGAAAAATAAAAATTTCTGCAACCTACTTGTGCAGTTTTACTTAAGGAGAAAACATGTTACTACTGCATTTAACTGACAGATAAGTGTTTGTGTGGTTACATGCAGATTCTGATTTTAGCTTCGACCCAACAACCCTGGTTATGAATGACTGATTCTGAGCAAAACAAAATTAAAAACAATAAGCAAAATAACATCAACAAACAAAACATCCACAGACATGCCTGGAAAGGAGTAGGAAGAAGTGTACACTTCTAAAGTCCTTCCCGCTCTCAATATACATAAATCCTTTCATTTAAATAAAAAAAAAAAACATGTTGACAATGATTCCAGACATATTTTCAACCATTAATATAGAAAATAAACAAAAACTTAATCACATTTACAACCTAAATTATAACCATTGCCACATCACACACATCAAGCTATTCCCCCCTTTTCTGCATTCTGTCTAAATATGTTTTGACTTTACATCTTTTTACATCTTTTTACATCTTTTTACATCTTTTCAAAGTGATTTTTAGTCTTGCTCCCCTTTGTCTCTTCATCTAAGCCACAAATCCACCACACACACTAAAAACACACTTTCTTTTTAAAGTTGTTTGAACACAATGTTTTTTTTTTTTAATTGAATTTTCCTCTTTAGTTATAAACCCCCTCCCGGTCACAAAACATATTTTGAATATTGTTGGGAAGCAGGGTTTTTTGTTTGTTTGTTTTGTACAGTTTTTGTATCATTTTAAATGTAACCTAGTGCCCCAATTTTTTTAGACCCCAAATTGCAATGCCTCTGACTTTAAAAGCAGTGTGTTTTTGCGCTCCCTGTATCCAGCATTATGTAAAATTCTGATGGCTTTTTGTTTTTGTCATACGTGTAATGTAAATAAGTCGTTTTTGTAAGTGTTACCTCAGACTACAGCAGCACGATATGGTCAGACAAATCAAATTGCGATTATTTTAAAAGACATTATAATTGTGATATCATTCATAATAATTGTGAATTGGTTGTTTTTGCATCACAGTTTTCTTTTTCACTTAAAAAATATTAAAATCATTAAGTTTTGACATTGGTTTGAGTCTGTAACACATTTTCTTTCATCTGGAGAACAAGTTTTGTACTTCAGGGCAGTACCACAGAACTACAGTATAGTGCTGTTTTCACACATTTTACTAAAAAAATGCTGCTTCTTGCAATTTGGATACTGCACTTAATTATCTTGCAATTTGGATTATGTTTTGATTAACTGTGCAGCCTTATCCCAGATCTCAACAGGTGGTAAAGACACGGTAACCAGGTGAGCAGTAGATTTTTTACAGTGATTTATGGTCCAGCATGTGCTTGGCTCCTTGTCTTTCTTGGTTTGATGCGACTTATTTGAGGTTTTCAGCTGATTTTGATTTTGTCCAGCATCACTCCCGTAAATTGTTTTTTCACACACGTTCTATATTAACATTATCTATAAAGTTCTATTAAGTTCTAAGTAATAGAGCATGAATTCAATTAGCAGAGGTATTTTGCCAGAGTTAACTATGAGTGTTATAAGCTAATGTTGCAAACTTACAAATGTTGAGTTGTGATGTCAGAGAGTGACAGTTCATGTAAACTATCCGCTCCTACTTATTGACACCAGGAAAATAAAGAGGATTTAATGGTAGCTTGAAGAAATGAGACAGAAGTCCGTGTTCTGGGTAAATTTGATCACGATAATACTCACTAAGTGAAGAGGCGTTCAACACGATTATGAAACATTTCTGACTGAATCAAACTGAGAACATGTTAGCATGTTTCTTACACACCTTTACACTGACTCCACTTACTTTCAGTCCAGTGCGGTAAACATTCCTCTGGCATTACCTTTAAAAAAACGCCACTCAAAAAACATCAGCTGTCAGAAATCTTTATTCAGCCATTTTTAAAAAAAACTTGGGATAATAATGTCCATGGTCACGATTTCCAGCAGAACAAAAATGATGAGTATACGCTTCAGTTTAAAAAACAACCTCACAAATTAAAACTCTCCTGAATGTAAACACGAGGGCACCAAGCTTGACCTTTGACCTCTGTCCTTTAAGAAGCTCCCTGCCATGAAGTACAACACTGAGGTCACCAAGCAGCTTTGGGGTTTGCTTTATAGAGACCGTAGTCCTCTTTCCGGAAGAAGGCCACTTCTGTTTCATTTGCTGAAACGACAAACACAAAATGTTTGACTGAACTTTCAGCAGCAAATCATTAACATTGAAGAGAAAGTTGGAGGTTAGAGGCCCCCATACATCAACATGTAGGAAATTAATGTACCAGCAAGATATATTATATATTTATACACATATATTTATACACAACAGTCATTTTGTGATTTAACTTTACTTCCACATTTGACCCACAAACCACAAGTGACATCGACAGACGATAACCGACCAAGCTGTAACGCTGTAGAGTTTAACATAAGTATGAATCTAAATGCTATAGTGGATACTGAAGAGGTTGAAAATGTATATATATATGCATCAGACAGACCACAGTCTAACTACCAGGTGAAGGGAAACTCTCCTTCTATGTCATATGATGGGATGTTGAAATTCAGCAGCACCGTTCAAAGCTGCAACTTTTCTCTCAAGATTTACGTCCTCACGTCATTTGAAGTGTAGAAAATCCTGAACTAACTTCTCAAAACAAAATTTTCAGAAAGGTTTCATATAAAGTTGGTGAAAGATTTAAGGCCTTTACACAGCAGATGCTTAACGAATAAACAACACGAAGATGCGAATCGTTCAGATCAAAACTCTTCACACCGGTAGCAACGTTAATTTGCAACAGAAAAAAGGGAATCTGAATTTCCAAAAGAGTTTGGCAGCTCACTCCAAAGACAGAAGATGGACTCACATGTTACAGAAACAATATTAAAACAGGTAAAACTCATCAGTCATTAAACACATAATATTGAGTAAAAATACTACACCACACGTCACAGGCATTAACAGCAGGCGGGTGTAAGTCATATGCTTAGATAGGTGAAAAGTTAACAGAGCCTCCCAAATGTTAACATACGTTAGCTAATGTTGTTAATGTTGTAAAGCCCAACTGATCAGTGACACTCTGCCATACGTCGTCTCTATAACCTGCGTGTCGTTTGTCAAACAATGTTTGGTGTTAAGAGACACAGATTACGAGCTTGTCAGCTATTGTTATTTGTGTTGTTGTTGTGGGATATGGACGTGATGTCCACTCTGCACAACCATCGCCATTAGTTTGATGTGTTTGTTCACAGTGTGAACGTTCAGAATAAATCTTCCTCGATCCAAGAGTTGCTTTTTGGCAGCATGATATTCACTCATACTCAGGCCCAAACAACAGTTCGAAAAACGTAAAGAGCTTTAATGCACGTTGCTCTTTAAGCTCTCAGTGTTATCCTCCTTCATACACTTGCTGCTTGAAATTTATTCTACTGGACTCTGCATATTGTGAACAGGACATTCTGAACTTATTTAAATTCAATGACATAATGCAAACAAACAAATGTCTGGAAATCTTGAGGGACACACTGCACAGCTTGATACAGGACTGTACATTGGAGTCAAAATCAGCTTGCTGCAGGTGCACCACTCAGACAAACCGCACGTCACATTCTGAGTTTAATGTCACAAAGTCAGTTTCTGGTTATGTGGCGGCTACATCACACTGCTCCCAGACGACCCCAACGGACGTTATTTCAGAACAATTTTGAACAGTGGTGAATCGACAGAAACAAATTATTTTTTGATCTGGTTTAAACTGTGCCCTCATTTATAAATAAGATGTTTGTCATTTTGAAAGATAATTTTATAAACTAATTAAGTGGGAATTTGTCCTTTAGATAGTTACGTATCACTTTTGGGCTCAGAACTACGTCTCTCGTCTTGCACAATATACGTCACCAAAAGTAACATGGCTGTAACTTTGGCACACTTCCTTGGGTTCCTTTGGAATGAGGGAAAATGGATTAAAAGAGGTAAAAATCATTACAAGCATGCATATGTTGAAAGCAGTGAAGCAGACAGAGTGTTGTCTTTCTAAATATGTATTTTCAAAGTCTGATACTTCAGCATTCGTGTGATTAACTGCAACTTTCTTGACTCGAAATATTATCTTTAGATTGGTGGAACAATTTAAACAGGATCAAAAATGAATTTGTCGCTTTTCTTTGACAACGATTCATATTTCCTCTGAAAAAAGGTAGCATGGACTAGAGGTAGAGGGGCGGGACTTAGCCACTCTATTCATTTGCAAACATCCTTGCTTTGAACTAGCTAACAACCACGAGTTAGTATTACTAACACAGGACATTGCTAACCCAGCTACTATCATTAGCCTTATCCAAGCTAGCAATGATTTTACTGTAAGCTGCCCTGTTAGTGGGCTAGTGCCAGCATCCTTGCTAGCTAGGCTGCTTTAAGCTTTACAATGCAGCACAGTTAGACACCAGTTTTTCAACCCAAGTCCAAATGATCACATTGAGGGCTGAAAAGCTGAACAGAAGGGAGGGAGGACCAAACTCCCCCAAAGTTTCTGAACTTAACTTTCTGCTATTTGAGGTCTCGGTGTTTTGTGATGGTGCGCGATGAGCAGCAAAGACAAACTCTTACCAACTCCAGCAGCTCTGAGGGTTAGATCTTCTTGTAGAATGAGCTTTTCATCATCATCTAAAGACATCACCAACTCATTCGTCTGCCAAAACAGAAAAACAACAGTTTCAACTCACAGTGCATCCTTGGATTTCAAAGAGACCACAGAATTCCTGGACAGCAATGCGAAGAAAGCCAGGGTGATTTCTTTCCCCCCATTTTTTATTAAAAATCTAAACGTGGCAAAAATGTACAAATTTCCAGCTCATTTCACAGAGAAATGCAAAATCTTTTAGCTTAGAGTCAACCAATCACTCAGAATCAATCAGGATAAACACACAAAATACGGTGCACTGTTTGATTTGAACGTCCATCCACACACAAGGCCAAGAGTGTGTTTTAAAGCACACACAAGTAGAGAAACCCTGCAGGTGTGTTTTGCATCATCTCTGGCCCAGCAGCAGTGTGACACTTCCTGCAGATAGATACCTTTGCTCCATGGGCTTGGTGGATAATCTTCATTGTGTCTGAAAATACAGGAGATGGATTCACATGTAGTGCATGTATTCAACCAGGTGCCTTAGAATCAAAAGATATTTCTCTACACGCTTCATACACTTAAAGGACTTATGAAAATTTCTTCTGACACACGTTATCCTTTAAGTACTACAACACTGATTCAGATCTTTCTGGCTGTTGGTCAAAGTAAGTCAAAGCTACATTTTACAGTTTGTGTTTGGAGCTCTGTTGGAAACTGGCTGATGTCTTAATTCCACCCTCACGGCTCCGTGAGTCCACATCTGTGATGTATGATCCATGTTTTATTATTCCACTTAAAGCTCCTCTGAAATAAAACATTTGTCTCAAGTTTTGTTGACTCCCTCATTTTTTATTCGTATTCTTTTTAACAGTGGGTAAATATAGACTACATAGTCAAGTGGTTTCTTCAGTTTGGCAGTTTAGTGATGTGACTTCATTTAAAGCCTGTACTGGATGTTTGATTTTAGAAACTGCCTGGATGCTCTACACCGCTTTTCTGCTCGGCTCGTTCTGCTCTGTGCCGCTTGAGGTGGCTGAAGCAGATCAGCTGGAATCAGGAGGGTAGAGTGACTCAACAAAGTGCTTATACCACAAAAATAAGTCTAATCAATAGAAAGAGTGATAATAAAAGGCTTTGTCTGCAGCCTATTATGCTTCCAGGAGATGGATGGAAGCCACTGAACTCCTGTGAATCTGTTTCGGTTCACTGTGTGGCAGCTTGTGTCATGTTGAGACTGATGAGGCTTCAAACATCAACGTTGTTTACACAGTTTGACAGTTTTTAAAGTTTTGTGGTTGATTAATTTGATAAAAACAGAAGAACTGAGAAATGTGGAAACGTACACTCTAAAGCATAAATCTGATTTTGACTACTTTAACATGTTAAACAATGAAGTGTGCATTCACTGCAGCACTTGAGAGCAAAAGTGTCCCAAAGTTAATAGTGTGACACAGACTTTTAGGAGTTATAAAATCAGAGAGTTGTAGGCGAGCTCCAGTGTGAAAGGGCTGCTGTGAGTTTTAGAAACCAGCAGAGGTCACTGTGGAGCTGGTTTTAAATCAGCTCATCACAAAAAATGATCAGGAAAGAACAAGTTTATTTTTTTATTTGTTTGTTTATCTAAAATGGGCATACAGTAACATTGGTGCAGTAACATTTAACCTGCAAATCCCAGGTGCACTGGACTTTGTGTTTACAGCAAAATACACCCGCCCATGGGAGGCTTTTAAAAGTTAGTTAGAAATAAGAAAGGAAAAGAAAAACAGAAAAAATACAGTTCAGTCATTAAGGCAGGGCTGATAAAAATACAAGAACAAAACTTGTGGGCTGTATACAGTAAATAGTCTTCTGCCGTGTATGCTCATGTTGTGGGTGTGAGAACAGTGCTGTTTCTCAAAGTGACCATCACATGAATGCAAAATATGTCAGACATACATGCATGCATACCATAAGTATATTTCTTGAAAGGAGGAGGAAGTCCGGTTCTTGATGCAACATCTGAAAAAAAAAGGTATTGTTTATTGTGACCTTAGCCTCCAGTTAATTTCTATTACTAATGACACATAAGTTACAATATGCGAGTATAAAGACCACAAGTAAGAAAAAAGAATCAGAGATTTTGAGAGAAAAAGTCTAAATAGTTAAAGAAAGTCTGATTATTAAAAAAATACGAATATTATGAGACAATGACCACAGTTCAGTAACCAGATGTGATGGAGCAGCAGCTTCTTTGATTATATCCTGTGAATGTTCTGATAACATCTGGACTGAATACTGATTATTCATGTGACTTCTGTGGACCTTGTAAAGAAACTGTTTCTCACTTCAACGTTTGTACTCGAAAATATTCTAGACTAAGACGTTAAATCAGGGCTATTCAATTACAAATTCAACTGGGCCAGATTTCAAAACCTAGAAATGTAGCTGGGGCAGCCATTTTCAGCAGCTGGTAATGACGAATTTTAAACTGACACAAATGAATGTAATGGAAAGCGAGATACGCTTATTCATTGTTTCCCCTTTAAATTTCGTCACATCTAACACAGGCACATCACACAGTGCACAAAAATAGCTCAGCTCCGGTCATGAGATGCAATCAAACTCAGCATTTTTGCAGCCCTCCCCTGTGATCGCTCTAAAGTTTGTCTGGAAAGTCGGATGTTTCTCAGTGTTGTGCCTCCAAACATTGTGTTCTTCAAATATTGCAACACACTCATTGCAGATTTAACAAATCCATTTGGCTTTTGGATTTGGCCTTAACGAGCATTTTTTACTCCCGACCAGCTTAAACCAACTATTTTCATTGTTCATTTTAAGTTTTGGTGTTAAAAAGCCATGTTTTTAGAGGTCATTTTACAGGACTACTACTAGACACACTCACAACAACGCGCCGTTTTATAGGTTGGATGTTGCAAGGCTACACGGAGTGTTGCATTCAAGGTCTTTCAGAATTTCTTTAAGCTAGCAGAACATGTTTTTCTCATTTTTCCCGGCCTTCCAGGCTGGGCCACTCTTGGGTTGCCTCTGGGCCACATGTAGCCCGCAGGCCACCATTTGAATAAGCCTGATCTAAGTTAGCTGCGCAGAAAAATTGGTCAGACATTCATACTGAATGGAAATATGTCTGTTTTGTGTTTTGGTTGAGAGTGGTGTCATGTATACATGATGTACTGTGTTAATGAGCTGCTGGCTTTAACAGAGAAGGCGCTGTAACATTAAATCCTGTGTTGTTGAGATACAGGTAAATGACTCTCTTGTGCTATTGACTGTGAGTGTTCAGGTAAATCCTGACGCAGGTGTGAATGTTTGTCACTCCTTCCATGCTGTCTGCTCGTTGCTGTGGCTGAACTAAATTAGCATATTATTTTTATTCTAGAGCTGGAATTGTCGGCAACTTTTGCAGTGCTGTAGTAAATTATAAGGCTGTAGTCTGTCAGAATTTACATTTATATAATTCACAACCTCCTCCTCCTCAAAACTCGTGTTAGCCTCCATATTTCCTTGGTATTGTCAGATGTCTGTCTCTAGAGCAACTCCCTTCTCTATGTTACAGCTTTGGCTCCAAGATTTCAAAATAAAAGCACAAAAACAAAAAAACGACCCCAGAAGTCACTGTAGTGCAAAAGCATATTATGAAAATCTAGTTCCCATAATATTTTCCTACACATTGAGTGACTGGGGTCTCCAACCTGCACCGTGCTCTTTAATGTTTTAGTTAATGATATCTACAAATATGCCAACTCTACAACCTTGGGCTGGGCAATAAATCGATTTTAGATTGAAATTCAAATTAATTTGTTTGGACAATGTTAAAAAAAATATAAATCATGAAAATCAATTTTCCCTTTAACTAATAGAAATACGGTAGCTTACGGCTCTCTCTCTCAGCTCTGGGCTCTTAAATTATTAACTTTTTTTTTTAACTAATTACCAGACTTCTACTTTTTTAGAATTCATTATTTTATCCCCTCCTTTTAATTTTTTTGTTGAATGTTGTTTATTTATGACTGTGGCACTTTTTTTCCCTCTTTTGTCTCCTATATTTGTATGTCATGTTCAGTCCCCTGGCACTGCTCCTCTTACTGTGGTTGTTGTATGTACATACAAGACATGAACATGAACTGGAAAAAGAAAATGGAGTCCAGGCAGGAGTGACCTGGTTCAGTCCACACGGCAGAGTTCAGGCATTAGACGGTTATTGAACATCAGTGTGATCTTGCGTTACAAAAATAACCCGTCCTGTCCTGAAGTCACGCGTCTGTCAGGTGTTCTGACAGTTTGTTGGTTTCCCACTCAGAGCAGCTGACAGACACTGACCCTGCCTGCTGTCTGCGCCCCCACGAAGAACAAGTGGGCTTTTGACTGAGGATGGAGTAAAAAAGTAACTGTACTCTAGACTAATAAAGTAACTAGCTCACCAAGGATCTGAAATATCCCAATTCATTTATCTCTGTGTGTCCATCTTCATCACTGTTGGACTGCTGGGCACGTTTCTATTACTGACTACTCCTTAAAGAGTAATATCTTTACTTACTACTTTGTATCGAAAGTAGCCTAATCAGGTACGATACTCGTTACTTTACTTTCGTGACCTCACCTCCCGAAAAAGTGACGTAGGCTACAACCTCTTTATCCAGCTCCCAAAACTTCCTCCACTTTATGCAACTACTCATGTGTGTAGGCTCCTAATTTAAAGGAATGTTTCGGCGAGACTAACTTACACCATCAGCAGCTTATTAGACCTTTAACATGAGTGACCGTGTAAATCAGACAGGCCTGGGCCTCCTGTAGAAATGCAGGCGTGTCGGTTTGCAGAGTAGCGCAGCGTTACTTGAACCTCTGTAACTGTAATCCCTTCCTTTACTAGTTACTGAGAAAAGTAATACAGTTACAGTAACACGTTAGCTACTGTCCAACCCTGAGCTTTACAGCACCCGGCCTGCTGCTCGTCCCACTCACCGTCTCTGACAAACTGTATGAAGTCTCGCACGGTTTGCTCCAAACTGACACCCTGAAAAACAACCGGTTTGAAGTTTCTGTGCTCGAAGGACCTCACCAGCCGGACAGTGACCACCGCTTTCTCGGCCATGTCTTGTCGAAGAGCCCCGCTGTCCGTCCGACCGACGAGCTCTCGGATGAACGTGTTTTTAAAGCACTTTTCGTCGACACGCAGCTCGACACACCTCTGTTGTTTCGCATCAACAAGACCTGCATGTGTTTAACGGAAGTGATCTGCTAAGGCCAGAGAAGTCGAAAGCGGTTAGCTATCCAGACTCGATGAGCCGATAACCGAGCGAGTGAATCACGTTTCAAAGGCGAAATGTAAAATGACCAAGTGCTTCTACGGTTGAAAGAAAAGGTTAAAAAATGTCCTGTGCAGATGTAACAGTATGTTTACACTCTGAAGCCCTACAGTGTTGCTTCAAACCTAAAGGATTTATTCAGTAGCCTATTTCGCGAGCCTGGTGTCCTTTATTGTTCATTTTTCAGGTCCAAATGGCTGACAGGTCAGACCACTTTCAGAACATCAGGGACCACGATGTTATCCTTGACAAGGTCTCATACATGTGTTGACTGTTTTGTTCTTTTAAAAACTGAATTCATGTTTTTTTTAAATTTTTTTATTGGCACTAGTAGGCTATCTGTAATTGTCAAACGA
>JAQLOL010000005.1:28134704-28150601 GCA_029783665.1 Naso thynnoides | reverse complement strand
TGTGTCCATTGCTTGCGGGCTGATGTGACTGATTTTTTTTTTTTTTTGTATCGATTAAGCTAATTACCGTAACTGTTTCCATGTGCGCTGAATATTTATATTTCCGCTCTCCTGTCCTTTCGCTCTTACTGCAGGCCCAAGGACACGGAAACTGAAAAAGTCCAAAAGCGGCAAAGAGGACAAGCGGCCGCGCACGGCCTTCACGGCCGAGCAGCTGCAGAGACTGAAGACGGAGTTCCAGGTGAACCGGTACATCACGGAGCAGCGGCGGCAGTCTCTGGCGCAGGAGCTCAACCTGAACGAGTCCCAGATCAAGATCTGGTTCCAGAACAAGCGGGCCAAGATCAAAAAGGCCAGCGGCTTCAAGAACGGGCTGGCGCTGCAGCTGATGGCACAGGGACTGTACAACCATTCCACCACCACCATCCAGGAGGACAAGGAGGACAGCGACTGAGGACAAGCGGGACGCGGCCCGGCCCGGCTCGGCCCGGCCCGGCCCGCCGAGAGGAGACAGGACTCCTCCACACACAAACACACTCTGTACGTTGTAAATATATAATATCTAATTTAATGATGAGGACCGGGAGGGGGAGCTGAGCGGATCTTCTTAACGCATTTTGTCAGCGGCCTCTCCTCTTCTTCATCTCCTCCTCCTCCTCCTCCTCCTCCTCCTCTTCAGAGCAGAGCAGACTGCAGACTCTGGGACTGACCTGCCACCGCAAAACCAAAGATTTTATCGGAAACAGAGCCTGGACAGTTTCAGACACAAGACAGAAAAGAAACAACAACAACAACTCATTAACATTATTTCTGTTTCCTGTGGGCTGAGAATGAAATGGACCCTCTTCTTCCTCCTCCTCCTCCTCTTCCTCACACGCAGCCATGAGAAGCCCACACCGGCTGATGTTTCAGCTCACGTTGTTTTGGTTCTGGACGTCCAAACACCGCGAGAACAGCCTGCGGCTTCACGACACGTTTATTGTTTTTCCGGACCAACTTGAACTGTAATAATCCTCGAGAACATTTTTCTGAATCACACGTTTGAAAAGCCCAAAAAAACAACAAAGCAGCGATGATGCCGAGGAGGCTCTCACTGCAGGGTCACAGCAGGAAATGCTCTGACAACGACCGTGGCGTCAGGGCCTGAGCTTCCGCCGGCAAAACTGAAGATCTTCACTATTTAAAACGATTTTACGCTCAAACAATTAAAACAAAACGTTGCCTACACGAGGTCAGAATTCTGCGAGCTGGGTCCAGTCATTTTTTTGTAAATATAGGATCAAAAATTATTTGAATTTTATCATTTTTGACCAACAAATTTATTAAATAGACTAAATAAATGATTCTACCAGAAGAGTTGTGGCGAGGGTTGGGAAATACAGTGTAGCCTGGACGGAACATATTCATAGAAAATTATCAGAATAAACGAAATGTGTAAACTGAAAGTGACTTTAAGAAAGAAAAGGTCGTATTTTAGGAATGTGAGCCTCTGTGGGCCTGTTTGTAAGCTCGTGTGCACAGGCCTCTCAGTATAATGACGTTTCTTCACACTGTGACGTCGAGTCCGTCCAACGCTGCAGCCGCTCAAAGCAGGTCTGAAAAGCCCAAGATAAGATTTGAGAAACGCTTAGAAATATTTTCTACGTTTTCCTGTTCATCATCGTCACCTGTTCGGTCCCTTTCCTGTCATGTGTCCCTTCGGAGCCAGCGTGTGTTTGTGCTGCGGCTCTCCTCTCCGCGGTGTTCAGGATTACTACAGTTCAAACAGAGGGAACACACGTCCGCCACAGCGGTCCCTCCGGTGTTTCACTTTTATTCTGTCCCGCAGACTCTCAGCAAACAGCATCAGACTATCTTATGTGAGTGTGTGTGTGTGTGTACGTGTGTGTGTTACTCCCCGGAAGAAGAGCTGGGGGGGAGGGAGGGAGGGGGTGTATTATGTACATTTAAACATGTTTCCAAATAAACACTTTTTTATTGGAAAAAGAAAAATCTCAGGAAATACATTGACCGATTTTTTTTTTCTTTTCTGGTGGGTGACACCAAATATTCAATTAATAAATGGAGGTGTGTGTGTGTGTGCGTGTGTGTGTGCGTGTGTGTGTGTGTGTGTGTGTGAAGGGGGGTCGCAGCTCATTGGTTCAAGTGAGTGGGACATCAGAATCCATATTCATGGCTTCTCTGGTTCTTTGGGAAGGAGGTGAATTTACGCTGCGAGACGCGCCGCTATCAGCGCTGTTCAAAGCGTTGCAGAGCATGAAATTGCTTCTCCGTCTCTGTGTTCACTCATTTCATCAGCCAGCCCTCTGCGGGCCGAAACAAACATCCAGCGATGCTGCAGCTGCAGGAGAGGGAATCTTCCTTTGTGCGTGTTTGTGACACATGGAGGCGGCGGGCAGGTCAAGGCCGCAACATCATCACGCAAAAAAAAAGAAAGAAAAGAAAAGAAAGAAAGAAAAGAAAGAAAGAAAAGAAAACCACGCCGTTACAGCAAGAAACCAAGGACACAAATCACACGAGGCAGCCAGAGAGTAGGTCTGTGATTTACAGTTTATTTCATTTTAAAAAATAAAAACCACAAACAAAATTAAAGAGGATTTTATGACGCTTTCGATCCTACTTCTCTTTGTTCCTTTAAATTTACACATGAAGCTCAGTTCAACCGTAACATTCAATGTCAGATGAAGCTATAAATCAAAAATCATTGCTGGTAATCAAAATATTAATGTCACTCAACGTATAATAATTCAAACAATCTTTCAATGAACTTCTGGTTTTGGTTTCAATTGAATTTTAGAAAAAAATAAATAAAAATTCATACTGTCAGATTACTGTCAAATTATAAAAGAGTTTGACAGTAATTAACGAAAAAAAACGTTATGGTGGCAAATTAACAAGAAAGAAATTTAAAATTTCTATTTAAAATCAGTAAATGATTTAATGTTTTACAAAGATTTACCAAACGTATAGCCTACAAAAAACGAGCTATCAACTGAAATGGAATTAAACATTAGATAGTTTATTTTAAAATGAAAACTTTCTGAGGAAATGAAGAAGTTCTTTATAAAAAACAAAACAAAACATGAAACGTGAAACAAAAGCAGCAAACTGCAGCAAAAACAGTCCCTCATTTTTCACCTATTTTCATGTTTCAGCTGTTCGGATCAAAATTAATTTCTTGCTCTCTTCCTGCTGCTCAGCTCAATCACAGGAGGAGCTTTTAGTGCCTGTTTTCACTTTTGAACAGATCAGTTATTCACAGAGGGAGAGAGAGAGAGAGAAATGAACAGATGTGATTAGAAAGTGTCAATAAGGAAAAAATATGTGGAGCAGACGGAGAAATGCCCTCCAGTTACTCTGAGAAGTGAATGAATCATCACTTTAACTTCGTGCAACTATTTCACACACAAAGTTTATGTCATGCTGAGAAACTTGATTTGTATTTGTGCAGTGATGATGAGCAGCTTTTTCTACAAGGAAACTTTATTTATTCTCTAGAAACTGTTTACATAGATAGATAGATAGATAGATAGATAGATAGATAGATAGATAGATAGATAGATGGATAGATAGAGTGAGTTGGGGTGTGTCGCCTGTAAACTGAGAGCTGCAGTCCTCTGTGTAATTATTTTGGACCAAATTACTTATCGAGTGAGCATCTTCCTGATGAAACCGGCTATTTCCTGCAGCCTGGAGGTCATCTGTCATCCGGAGCTTCATACTTCCCTTATAGGAAGAGTTTGTGTCTTCTATAATCGCTCTGGAGCCTGTCCAAAGAAAGTACCCCCCAACCACCACCACCTCTTAAAAAGAAAGAAAGAAAGAAAGAAAATAGAGGGTAACGGTGGGCTGAGATCAATTTGTCAAATTCAAAGGTAAATGTTGTGACAGGCTGACTGGATCTCTGCCTCTACCTGTTCTCCTCCACTCTGCTGCTGCTGGCCTCAGATCTGTGGGGAAGAGGAGGGGAGGCTTGCTCTCAGACGCAGGGCCTCTGTGATTATCCAATAGAAACGCAGAGAGAGGATAATATAATTTATTCACATGCTTTTTCATTCCATGCGTGCATAATTGCATAATGTGCATGTGTGTGAAATCACAGAGTGTGATGGAAATTTCGAAACAATTAGACAAATTAACATTTCCCTTCCAATTACACTGGACCATATATGTGTGTGTGTGTGTGTGTGTGTGTGTGTGTGTGTGTGTGTGTGTGTGTGTGTGCAGCAGTGGACTGTGTTGGTACATGTGCAGCAGAGGGACTGCACAGTACAGACAGTAGCCACGCAGTCGGCCCTGCGGCTACAAAGCAGCTTTAATTTACATGCAAATGAAGGTAATAAACAGAGAGGCAGCAGCAGAGTCACTGCTGATGAAGAACTGCATGTTCAGGGAAACAGAATCAAAACCAACACTGATTTTTTTTTTTTTTTTTTTAACAAAAAATAAAATCAAACTGAAGCTCTGGTGTGACTCTGCTCTGCGTGGGTCACTGATTTTCATGTTTTCGGAGCAGAAACGCCGACCCGGGATCAGAACCACAGAGGAGTGTTTTTGTTCTGTTTGTCACATTTTTCTCTCACTAACAAAAGGGAATATTACAGTGAAACAACTTCTTTGTGTTTCCTGAACAGATGACAAAAAAATCTGAAATGTTTTTAGAAGTGAACAATACACAATAAAGGATTTTAAATCAGCAGAAACACACATGATCTGACTCAGTATGGGGAGTCCTATTTTCTTTCTTTTTTGGGGTCAAAGACATAAATCTTGTGTTTTGCCATCATGCAGAAATGACTCATACACACATGTTCAAGTTTATCAAATCATAAAATAGAGGTCCAGCTTCATAATTACATATTTACACATAAAATAATGTCGTAGCAGTGTTCTTATCCATTAGATTAGTGAAAAATTAAAAAGAGCACAAACTGAATTTTATGTTTTTACAGTAAGTAGCTAGAGATGACGACGTTTTTGTTTTATACAAATGTGTTCATACAGCAATGCACTCTGCACAAATCCTCTCGGACTCATTTTGGGATGTTAAAATTAAACAACTAAATATTGGGATCAAAAAGAAAAATCGTACACATTTGAAAATATTTCCAACAGAATCTCGTTCTTGTCTCCGTGAAAAACCCACAAAGAGAGAAAGCTTTGCACTAAGTAAGGAACACATTCACAGGAATGCATCCAGGCTGCAGTCCAACTGCGTCATTGATCGCTCACAGAACGAAGATGATCAATCAAACCGCAGCTCAGCAGATCAGAACACTGAGTGATTTCTGCTCCTTCTGCACGTCCTGGTGTCATATCGAGGGAACCCGGATCAAGACTCTCTGTTCACGTCCAATAACTCACTGATACTCAGAAACACACACACACACACACACACAAAAGCAGACAGGCAACAAGGCGAATGAGTACGCCTACATGAACACACAAGCAAAGGCTTTACATGAAGACAGGCTTGTATACATGTGTTACACACACACACAAACACACACACACACACACAGTGGTGGGTGGTGCAGACTAAAACTCCACATGCCTCCCTCTGTCTACCAGCCTGTCAACAAGTGAGCTGTGAGGAGCAGCAGAGCAGTTGTGGCACAAATGGCCGCCGTTGTTTTATCATGGCTGAATAACAAAAGTGGCATTGAGATGTTCAGGCCTCCCACACTGCTGCTAAACACCGCGGGTGTGTCTGTATGTGTGTGTGTGTGTGTGTGTGTGTGTGTCACTAAGCTGTGTAAATCATACATGGATTAACTGGTAGATGGTTTTATATGAGCGTATGTGTGTGTCCATCTGTCTGCCTGTCTGCTATAGGCTGTGTGCCTTCTAGGAGGATTACACTCATCACCATTGGTTCTTCCTCACAGTTCTGACCTCTGATATGATGAAGAATCATCAAACAGGTGGAACGACGTGTTACATTCACAGCATTTATTCACTGAAGTGCTCGGTAGTGTTTTAATGTGTCAGTAATGTTTCCTCCAGTCGCTGCTGCAGAGCTGAAAACTTTTAGAACAGTTTTTGAGTCCCAAACTTCTTCAGATGTTTTAAACTAGCAGAAAGATATAAAAAGTTAAAGGTGCACATGATTTATGAAAACAGCAGCTTCATGCAGCACATATCAGTGACTGTATCAGCCTCCTCAGAGCCTCACTGGTTGGACCCGCTGGTGTTTTGGGGCATTAAAGCTGGCCGGCCCACCTCTTCGCAGCCCCCGTTTCCTCTCAGACAGACCATGCAAACAGGATTAGCTCATCCTCAGATGAGAGCGCTTCCAGCAGCCCAGCCGGCGTTTCGTGGTTCGATTCTGCAGGACCGCCATTCAATGGGCAGAGCTGGTGTCCCCCGCTGAGGCGCCGCCATTTTGATTCAAGGCAGCAGGTAAGAAACCCACCGTGTGCCGCCGGAGGAGCTTCTGATTCTGTCACATGCAGGGGTGTAATGTAGCCGAGTACATTCACTCAAAAAATATGTACATTTTTCATGCAATTTTACTTGAGTATTTCCACTTCATGCTGCTTTGCACCTCTACTCTACACAAATGTAGTATTGTTGTGGTGATTGAGCTCATAAATTATGATGCATCATTGTAGCTTCGGCGACAGAGCGGTATTTAAAGCAGCTGCAACATTAAAGTGATGAATGCATAAATAATTTGAATCCAGTTGTAAAATAAACATTATTCTGCACAAACACAAATGCAGGACTGTTACTTTCTTACTGTGCTGTTACTTCATTTCCTGAAGATCTGAGTACTTTGTGCACTTCTTCACATGTGAGTTGATGATTTAGCATGTTGGTGAGCGTGGATAAACATCACAGACATGTTTGTTTTTAATGTGCTGCAGTGTTTCCACAACGTTTCATCCACAAGCCATTCATGGTCAAACAAAGACATACTGTAATTTTAAGTGTTTATGAACTTTGACAGTCTGCGATGTTTAATTACACAAGACTCAAGAGTTCAGTACATCCCATCATCCAAAATACACTCCAACCAAAATACCAGCACAGCAGCGTTTTTATTTGTTTTCCAAGCAGCACCGTAAAACATCCAGTATGAAAGGTTAAAGAAGTGACAGCGCTGGCATTTCCCCACATCATCTGTTTGCAATCGCCTTTACCAAAGAGTGTCAGACAAAATGGCAGCCGTGCTCACTGTATGTGTGCAACACACTGTGCTCAAATCCACAGCAGGAGCTCGTTTGGTTTTATATCGCAATATTATAGAGAGATGAAAAATACAACAAAATGTAAGAAATATCATATGAGGGGATCTTATCACGCCAGAGCTCTGACACTTTTCATAAGACAACAGGGAAAGTTTTTCTCCTCTTCACTCTGGAGTCACACGTGCTAAAAGAGACTAGCGAGGCTCCTCAGTGAGATATCGCTCTCACATCGCCAAGTTCTGATGTCACTTCACCCGTTTCCCAGGATTCAACTCAAGTTCCTCCTCCTCGTCTGCAAGACTGAATAATCTTACCAGAGTGAGATACAGAAGCTGTAAACCTGCTCAGGTTGCCTGAACGCGGCCTGCTCGTTGCATGTGTGTGTGTGTTTATGTGTGTTCTCGTCTCTTTGCTTTAGGCATTACATCACAGTCTCACTGCACTTCATTAAAGTGAGAAAACTTCATAAGGTTTGTGTGCGTAGACATGAATTGCATGTTTTTGCGTGACGCTGAGCACGACCGTTTTTCGTGTCTGCGCCACGTTTTGTGATTCGTGATGGATTCGCTGCAGTCACAGGCAGGAGGACCAACACGAGGGTTCGACTCCTCTCTGCCGTTACTTTGAAGCAACCGAAACACTTTGTTTAAGATTAGAGGACTGACATGAAAATAATGTTTCCTGAAAAAGTCACGAGATTCAACACAGTTTGTGTAAACAGGCACAAATTTTTTATTTTTCTTTTCTGAGGCAGAAAAATAATTAAATGCATTGTGCTAATGGACATAAATCCTACTTATTACATTTTGTGAAGGTTTCACCTGCATTGTGAGAATTGTTTTTTGTTTTGATTGTTTTTTCTCATCTTTTTCTATTTTAACTGTTGATCCTTTTATGAAGCACAGTGTTTGAAATTGTTCAGTTTTAAGGCGCTTCACATTAAAATACATCAGTAAATACATTTAATGGTTCACAATAGCAGACTAAGAAAAAAGCTTAAAATTTAAAGCTTTTTTCACCTGAAAATGTTAAATTGTAATTTTTTAATACAATCAATTAAATATACATCTGTATTTCTGAATTTAGAAATTAGAACAATAAGGAAAATAAAATCAATGTAATGTTAAATTAAATTTAAATTTAATGCAGCGTTTGAAGCTCTTGAAACCTGAATTAAAGTTAAAAATGTCCCTGCTCTGCCTCTTATGTATATGAGCCTTAATGATTATATTTGTCTTTACACGGATCATTTTTTGTTTGCGTGAAAGCTCTGCGTTGTTGTATCATATGCTGCATAAATATGTATGAGTGGGGGGAGGTTTTCCGTCCCGCAGCAGAGCAGACGTTTATAGAGGTGTCAGAGGCAGATAATCGAGGCGAGGGCTTCTCGCATGAAATGAAAATACTGTTGCAGGAGCCTGTGTGCACCTCCTCTGGGCAATAATAGACTCGCACCGTGTTGTGATATTGAATCTTATCATATTCTCGGCTGATAAAAGGTTACATAGTGTTTACAGTGCAGGAGAGCCGGACAGAAGCTCTGCTGCTGCAGTTATTACTGAGCTGCAGACGGCAGGACGCAGGATTTTTATCAGCAGCATGTAAATCACAATGTTTCACACCAGAACTCACTCACAATGTTACAATGAACATGTTTTATTTAAGCTGGGAAGTGGAAAACATATTAATACACAGTATGGACTGTATCAGCACAATACAGCAATCATGTATTATTACAGGCCTGCAGATGTGTTTGTGCTTCTGGTTTGTAGTCTGGTCAAAATCTATGAGAAGATAATGAGATGCTATGAGTAAACCCAACTTAGACAATTAAACTCACACCAGAAATGTCACTAAAATAAAATGCGTCACTAAAATCTATATCTGAATTTAGCTCAGTCAAACTGTTTGCTACCAAAATTCACAACATACATATAAATTAATCGTGTTTTTATTGTGATGGATTACAAACAAGCGTATGTTATGCATCTGTCTGCATGACACGCACATATTTTAATAAATCAAGCAACAATTTAAACTCTCATAAATCTTCAGCTGCAGATGTAAAGGCTCTTAAAGCTGCACTGTTCCATATATTTGCGATAAAATTAGTCAAATAACTACATGTAAAATAAAAGAAGTCACTCTTCATGAAACTTACAGAGAATCATCACCAATGCTGCAGTTCATCTTTCAGCCAAGCAGCAACGTCCAGAGCTGAAAACTGAAACCGACACTGAGGAGCCAAAAACTGCAGTTCCTCAAATGGCCACTTGAGGCGGACTCCAAAAGTGAGTCAATCCGCATAAACTCCATATTAAAAAGTCCACCTTTGCAGCAAAAATCAACATGTTTACAGCCTGCTTAAAAACACAGTTTTGATCTCTGTGGTTTATTTTACTGTTCATGACTGTATAGATGAACTTTTATTTTAAAAATAACTAATTTAAAATGTTTTAGGGTTAAAGTTCTCCATATTTAAGGCATGGTTGCTCTGAGTGATAGTAGCTTCCACCTTCCCCTTTAAATATAATCATTCAAAACCAAAGTGGCGCCGGCAGTGTTTATTACACTGTTTATCACACAGTCTACACTCTCAGCTAATTGTTGTGGTTCAGTCTCACATATTCATCTGTGCTTTTTTCCCAGCAACTGTTATCACTGAAAACACTGAAAACACAAACTGAGTTCACACAGACACAAGTTGGGTTTCCATCCAAACAATTTGTAAATTGTAACCACATTGTCAGAAACTCTGCAAAAGAAAATCAAAATCATGCCCAATTTCCATCCACTGCTATTATGCAACTATTGGAGTTGGTTCATTAAGATAAACGGCGGGAGGTGACAATTCTCAAGTTGATTGCCACTGCGAAGAAGATGCCACAAGGAAATGAAAGAGCGCCAGCCAGCAGCCATACGAAAAACAAACACCAGAGTAAAAACTGCAGAAAACTTATTAGAAAGCTGTGATGGAGAAACACTACACGGCTCACACCACAGCTCCGTGTCTCTCCAGTGTAAAATTGTGGCTTTGCTACGACTACGACTCAGTTTATTTGCTGCTGATTTGCTAAAGCTGTTTCCACTGCACTTATCTATCGTTTATCGATACGCCAACTTTTCCACCTCGACATTTAAAATACTTTATTGTCATTGTATGCATATAACAAAATGATGTTGGAAACTTGTTTGCAACATTTGGAGTTTTTATCAAAATTTGCAGCATTTCGAGTTAGTTTTTTTGTGTCAAAATTGAAAACAGGTGGATGGAAAACCAACTACAGAGGTCACAATAAATATTTTGGAACATATAGCAGCTAAAGAAACTTAGATAAGCCCAAAAGCTAAAAGGCGAGTGAATACTGGATCAGCATTTATCAGATGTCCTGAGACTGCTACTGCTAAGATGCAAACATGTTTGATTATAATACATCATTGTTGTCCTTGCAGCCTGAGAAAACTACTATTACTTACTGCAGCTTTGAGGTCACTGTTTCTTCTGAAGGAACACATTGTTATAAAAACAACATGAAAAGGTCATTTTCCCTTCAAAATGACCCATGTGATGCTGTTTGTCACCCCCAAATGTGTCAAATCACAAGTAATCATAAATATACTAAAAGAAAACTAAAACTAACATTAAATAAATTGAAAAAGCAATTACAGTAACTGAATTTGCTCTGACCTCCCTCCATTTACATTTAGGCTAAAGTTCACATTAAAGATAATTTCAGTCATTTTACACAAAGCTGTCATATTCTGCAACATTCTGCATTATGCTCAATGCTAACATAATGTTTCAAATGACTGATTCTCATGCAAACAGCAGAATTTGGTCTGAGCACACAAACCGGTTCCTTACTTTTCACTGCAACACATTTCAGCACATTTCAGCACACCACCTCCTGCACTGACAGGAACATTTTAACAAACAGGTCGTGTGTTTAGAGCTGTCCATAAACGTGAAGGCATCCCGAGCCCGACGGACATGAGGCTCCTGACAGCCTCATGATAATCAATAGATCAGGTGAGGTTTACGGTAAGGTGAGGTGTTCTAAATGAGTGTGATGGAGTATAAAGAGCAGAGAGACTCACAGACAGACAGACATGAAGCGCTGCAGTGCTTCTGCTCATCCCATGTGCTCCTCAAAGAGTTCAAGTTACAACTGTGAGGCATTTTGGGAATGAGGCTCAGCACAGACCGTGGCTAACAGCTTTAACACCAGTGAGCGCCATGTGTGGTCTCTCTGGAATTCTGTGTGTGTGTGTGTGTGTAAGACAGGAATGAATCGCATGTGTGTGTGAATATCTACCTATGTGTTTAATTGAGTTTAAAAGTGTGTCCAGTGTACAGTGAGGTCTCATGTCCCTCTGCAGCTAAAAAGCTACAAGTAGCATGCAATGCTAACACAGTTCCTGTGATGAGATGAGCTGCAGTGAAAAGCTGTGTGACCGTTGCAGAGTTTGATTTCTTACAGTCAGTGTTGTTAAACGGTGCTGAGCTGACAGCACAGCGTACATCACACGTTTCATTGCTGCTCATACGGATGTCATGATGTCATTGGCAATATTTTTGGGCTCCAACACTCTCTGGCAGGCGTGAAGAGTGTGTGTGTGTGTGTATGTGTGTGTGTGTGTGTATGTGCGTGTATGTGTACTAGAGTGAGGAGGGCGAGTCATTCAGGTCAAGGTTTTCTGTTTTTCACTTAAATGAGAAACGACAAGTAAAATGATCTTTATTTTATAGATTATAATAAATAATGTCATCAGCATAATAATGTACCATCACATAAAGTAAATTGTGATAAGATAGATGATTTCTTATTTATTGTTTTTGTTGACTTTTTTTCTTGTTTTGTGTATTGGATACTTTTAATGACTGACAGGATTTTAATGGAGATTTAGAAGAACATTTTAATTCACAATCCACACAACGCTACAATATACTGATAATGAAGTTCATCTAAACACACATGTCCAGTGAGATTACTGTGTCTGAACGTCGCACCGCAGCTGTGTGTGTGTGTGTGTGTATGTGTGACTGAATCTTCACAACATAGTTTGTATTGTGAGCTAAAATAAAAATAAGCAGTGAAAAGACAAAACTAAATAAAAACCTTCAAAGAAAAACTCAACTAAAACAATATTCTCTGGTTCCAAAAATAATTAAAATAAAATGAATGCATGTAAATCCGTTCCAGATTTGACTTCAGTTTATTAATTGCCATTATGAATTAGAAAGGTTTGGGTGGGGACTGGAAAGAGGGAAGCTAGGAAAAGTTTTTAGCTACATTTTCTTGAAACTCTAAAGCCTCAATTAAGAATGATTGTTATTTTGTCTTTTGTGGTTTTCTTTAGGTGAGGCTGTAATATATTATGCTCAAGGATGAGCACATTCTCCTAAATACAGATGTTTTTGCCATTTAACAGTGCATACAGCAAAATTATAATTCGAACAATGTTTAATTACTTTTTGATTATCATTCGTAGCCTCAGGTCCTTTGGGAACTGTTTTTAATTCTTTACAAATAACACTTTTGGAAATTTCTTTGGGAGCTGCTGCATCAGCCCACTAATTATTAATAAGTTAATATTAATAATTTAATTATCAGTGTCGCCGGAGGTGTTGAGTTTGTTTGTCTGACGTCACTGAGGAAAGGCTGTGTGGCATTAGAAGAAGACATTTAAAGTTAATGAAGAGCTGTTCTGTGGTTTTCTTGCTGAAAGTTTTTCAAGGATTCAGCATCAACACACATGACTGAGAGGTTCACATTTTTTGATATACTGTTTGCAATTAAAAGGTTGTGCATGAAATAAAACTTAATCCCTGAATTAAAAGCAATTCGCTGCATATTTTGTGTTTTGTGTGTATATTTGCAAAATGTGGCTCTGACAAATACACACTCAAACTGCAGGAAAACAAAACCCAAATACGTTAAAACTTAAAGTAAACTGACTGAAATCTAAGAACTACACTGAGACAAAAAAAATGGACTGTGAAAACAAATAAAACTAAACTTTAATGAAATTTGAAAAATCAAAATGATTACAAAATAGAAGCGGCCATGGTCACTTAACTGGAATATTTGACTACACCTAAAGGGAAACCTGCTTTTAAACACTTCAGGAAAATGGCATTTCAGTGATTTTACTTTGCATTTCCATGAAGCTACCCTCAGAATTTCAAAATAAAGAAAAAAAAAAAGAAGAAAAAAGCGGAGGCTTTGCCCCAGATATTTTGCCCTCTGGTGTTTAAATTTACCATCACCTGCCCCCAACTTACAACACAGCCTCTATGCTACAAATACATAGCCTTCAAGCACTAGCTGACATAATTCTAATGACATCATTATGACATCATTATGGCATAATTATTGGTTACTTGCTTTGCCATGATAAAGGTCGTCCAAAACCACAGAAGAGTTGAGCTATGAGCCACGCTCTCATTTTTGGGTTTAATATCTCTTCATACGCCTCCAGTCCTTTGTGTGGAAACACAGGTATTGTCTTTATCATTTGCTGTGATGTAATTGAGGCATAATTAACTGGGCAGTTTGTGCAATCAGCTGAGGGCGGTGTTGAGAAATAAAAACGGCTAATTAATTACAGATAGCTGCCGTTGTCACAAATTAGGACACGGTGCAATTAATGTAAAGAATCAGATGTAACAACCTTGATGTATGAGAAGCGGTTGGCTGAAGCACCGTATTTATTAGAGAAGATGCTTCAAATTCAGGTCCAGGCGTAAATTCAGCTCAGGTTCATTTTGAGCTGAGCAGCAGAAAATCCGGCGTCTCTGTGGGCGACTCCGCTGTAGGCGGAGAGTGAGGAATACATAAAATTGTGGGACATAATTCTTGCTCATCGCTCATCCACAAGCAATTGGTTATACGCTTTTTAGTGAGGCTGAATGGCCACCTTTGTTGGATCCCAATTTATCATGTGCCTGATTCCAGCATGAGGGGAAATGTGCTGCTTTTCCAGGGGACCCTCCAGAGCTCCGAGCTGCACAGCTGGTCTGTATAAGCTGCCCGAGACACTGACTGATTAACTTACTGCAGGTGCATTTGCCAGGCTGCGCGAGCTCCGATTCAGCAGCAGTTGCTCTTCATCACCAGTGTGTCTGAGAGCCTCTTAAAGTGTTAACCGCAAAGTTTATGTTGTGTATGCAGGAGCACAACGTCTGCAGCAGACACAGAACATGATCAGTGGGATATCAAAGCCATTCGGTGCAGATTTGTCTAATTATCATGGTTTCGTTTTTTATACTGTGTGCTTCTTTGTCAGTATGTGCTCCAAATTTGTGTGTGTGTGTGTGTGTGCTGTGATCAAGTTTATATTTGACAGCATTTCCTATTTGCAGCCACCCATGTCCTTTCGCTCGCCTGCCAAATCGTAATCTTCCAAGAAGCTGCAGAGAACGAGCTCATAAAAGCTTGATCATTGTCCCACAATTCCCACTTGTTCCCAGAGCTGAACTCTGGAAACCGCTGCATGTGCACCTCAAAGGTTTATGGACCCTCTTAGTGGTAGACTTGGAGCCGAGGACTCCCATATGGAACCCATTACACAGTTGCAAGAAACAGATTTGCTTTCAGCTCCACTGTTGGTGTGGAGGCGCGAGAGAATGGAGGGAGAGGTCACTCGCATGTTTTCGTGTAAATAGAGAAACCTCGTTGCAAATTAGTGCATTGAGGGTTTTTGTAAAGGGCACCTCTTTTCCCGGAGGTGTCACGATGGTGTGTGCAGATGAGGAGGTGTGTAACGTCAGCGATGCGAGCTCTGACCCTGCAGAGGTCAGGATGAGCCTCTGTGTGGTCTCCAACACCTACATCTGGATCGGATGAGACACTTTTCATACACAAATACAAATTAAAAATACCACACATGCTGTGTCTGCAAATACACACTTGACCTGACTTTATGTAAGATCTAGGTCAAGATCAGCTGCTTCATCATATAGATAAAAGTGCACAATCTATAAAATCTTTCATACGTAGCTGTATAATATGTTACTTTACAGTACTCTACAGTACTGCACACATTGTATTTTTTTATCTTTTTAAGGTGACAACTAACAGGTGCAGCAGCAAACCTGCCACACTTCTGGTCTGAGAGGTTTACTGTGCCTGCCTAAAATTAGGTAAATATATACAATATTTGTAGGCTAATTATTTCTGGATAACAGTAAAATGTCGGCCAACTGGCATCTAGGTTAGTTAAGCTAATGAAGAGTTGCTCAGGTTAGTAAACTGCAGTTTAGGTAGAGTGGTAAACTATTATACTACGATAACATAAAGCCGGCTAAATAAAATACCACTGCTGACTAACGTTAAGTTCATTAGAGATCTGATAATGCACTGAAATGACTACACTGCAGTCACCTGAATAACTTACCTGTGAGCATGCCAAGAAAACTCTGAGTATCAGTGGAGTTTAGTGCTGGAGCTGTCAGTGGCACAGGTGCAGAATTTCCAGCACCCACCAAATTAAACTAAAATTAAAGATGATGGTGCCTTAGGCTACAAATGTATCAAAGAAACATTTTCAAAAATGGATTATCTAATGAATGGCTTACTTTTTTAATGTAATTTTTAATAGCTATAAGTAACTTAAATTAACCAGCTAATATCTACTAAAAGCAATGTAACATGGCCTCAGCGCTTATTTAAGGGTTACTGAAGCAGATGTAACATTAGCT
>JAQLOL010000005.1:28116891-28129300 GCA_029783665.1 Naso thynnoides | reverse complement strand
GCTCTCTCAGCAGCACCCTATGGCAGCACCCGCTAGCATAACACAGACAAGCTAACGGTGATAACAGGGCTCTCTCTTCACACGCCCTCACACCACACCTCCAAGTTAATCTGGCACCCCCCGCCCTCCCTTACTCACGTTACTCCGTTATGCTACAGGTACCGGATCAGCGTCTGGGGGGGGCTGCCTTGGCGTAGGTCTGCACTCTCTGAGTGCTTTTGTAGTTTGTTTGTGTTTTTAAATTAGGATTTTTAAAGTTATTGTATGATTATCTTATGGTTTTATTATTGTTTATTTATTGTACCTTGCTTTGGATAAAAGTGTCGGCCATAACATAAAATAAAGACACTCAGGACCAGAAACAGAACCAGTCTCTGACTGTAATAACTGTTCTCCTATATCAAGTGAGTCAAAACGAAAGCCATCTGTATGCTGTTATAAACACAGAAATCATGACCGGTCGTTACATGAGCTCAGTATGATTAGCAGGTGCAATAAAAACTTTTATATATAAATATAAAAATATTTTTTCCTTTTTTTTAAATAAACAAAGGTAGAACTTAAAGACTGCAGTTGATAGCTAACTAGTTGAGGTAAACTTTGTAGCACTGAACTGACTTTATTGTCAGATTATCTCAACTGTCCATCAGGCTACTGCTTAACCATCGACACAAGATACAGAGATTCAGCTCAAACTACTTCCTGTTTTAGACCTTTCAACATAAGAGTATGTAGGATTTTTTTTCTGGCATCAATAGAATCTAATTGCCATCTTAAAGTGTGAGCTGTATGTGAACAGTGACTGCAGTAAAATACATGACAGTCATCAATTTAATTATATCTTAACTGTGTCAGTCTGCACTTCTCTTTTCCTCCATTTTATCATAACAAAGTGTATTAACTCAGCGTTAGTTCATTGATAGAATGATCTGAAAACTATTCAGATGCTTCTCCAATAACTAAACAGCTGTAAGAAAACAAAAATAATATGAAGCAGATTAAAAAAATACAAATCTTCCAATAAAAATCCAAAAGGAAAACAAAGGCAGATGTGTCATAAATTTACTGAACTCATTCAGATTGTAGGAACAGATTGTGTGTGTGTGTGTGTGTGTGTGTGTGTGCATGTGTGAGTGTGTGTGCTTTGTGTGTGTGTTTATTGCTGCACATCAAATGAAGATGAAACTTGATGGAAACATTATTTTCTTCTTTCCTGTGCAGATTTTCAGCATCATTTCCAGATTGTTTTTCCAAACATTGCACAATGAAAACCTGAGTTTTTTGTGTTCTTGTGGCAGGCGGCTCATCATTCGCTACCTCATTGCTCAATCTCTGAGGCTGTGTTCCATTTTCTCCTAAATCAAATGCATGCAGTTTTTCTGAGGAGGAAAACAAAATTTCAAAGGAGAGAGAAAAGATGAGAGAATGTGCTTCTATTGAACAGTTGGGTGTAAAGAGAAAAAACCTTGACATGGGTGAGCTGATGTGATGCTTTTGGCGTGTTTAGTTGATCTGAATATTTAATCAGACACAAATGTGAATAAAAGAGAGTTCAACTTTTCTTTTCAAAGCCATTAAAAAATAAAGATGCAGGAGTCTCAGTACAGTGATGTGTTAGCAACAGATTAATGAGGATATTATTCAGCGAATTCACTTCAGGTCAAACAGTTTTATTTAAATGTTCACTCTGCTCATTTTTCATGTTTTGTTTGAATTTCTGCCTTGTCTCTTTACTGCTGTGAGGTTGCTGATTGGTTTCACCTGCACCGCATCAGCCTCGTCAGCCCTGCTGTTCTGATGTGTTTGTATTATCCAATCAGCTTCTCCTTTTTCCCCTCACCTGAGCTTCTCCACACATCCTTCCACCTGCAGCTCATCCCCTCGTCAGGTTAGTTTGTAGTTCAATTTGCAGTTCAGTCTCTTTTCAGCTGATTGCACTCAGTTTTTACCTGAGCATCAGTTTCTGCCTCTTTCTGTAGCTGCTTAATGCCTGGTTCACACTACAAGATTTTAAAAATCTGTTCAGATTTTTAAAATGTGAGAGACCCCACACACGACGATAAAAAACATGGATTTTTCAGTTTTGATCTTATCATGTGTGGTGTGCTACGAGATGACCAACACAGCACACCACATACTAACAGACTCCATCCACCAACAACCAGAGTCTCTACTCTCAAAACTCGAAATCTCTTGTGGTCAAACGCGACTTTAGAGTAAACAAACATGGTGGATGACGTCGTGGCTAGCCTGGCTAGCCAGGTTAGCTACCCAGTACATTCATTGCAGTTACAATTTTAGTCCAACTCCTCTGCTTGTCAGTTTGACTGTGGTGTGCTTTACAGGACCCGTTGTATACGTACTCCTGTGGTTAGCATGTTGGTCCTTAATCTATGTTTCTATGATATTGAACTTAAAATGTTTATCATTGTTGCCATGGCTTTGTTTGTTGTGCTTCCGTCTTCAGTCAGCTCGTTTCCTGATTGGTTATCGTTTCGTTCCATGTGACAGTCCAACAGCGTGCGTGCCTGGCTGTCCTCGGTGTTCCCCCCACACAACAGGATTTAAATTTTCAACGTGTTGGATATTTATGATTTGAGGTTGGAGCGGCCCTGATCGTCTTCCGAGCAGATTGGATCACCCTTAACACACCACACACCACGGGAAAATCTGATAAGATAATCTTGAATGCCATCAAGATAATCGGAGCTTCCTCAGGACTGTCAGAAGGGCAGAATCAGGCCCATAATCAGCCAAATTATCTTGTAGTGTGAACCAGGCATAAGTTTTTTCTCAGAACTTTAGATCATGAGCACAAGTGAGAAAACCAACATATACAAGCGAATCAGCCAACAGTCCTTCTTTTGAATATAAATAAGAAAGTTCTGCGTATATTTACTGTTAAATATTGTAAAAAAAATTTAACAGTAGAGTTCTGCATTATGCTACGGTAAAAATAAGTTAACCGCAGAAAATGAGTAGAAAACGACTATTGTAGAAAATCACAGCAGTGAAAGCATCCCTATGAAAAAAATCACAGTAGTAAAGTACTAGTTTATATACTATACTATTCGCAATTGTATATTATGAATAGTCTGCAGTCTTAATGGTGGAGCTGATCTTTTCCTAAGTGGTCAGCGCAGTCCATGGTCTGGAAAATCAGGGTTCAAGACTGGTTGTAGGGACTCTTCCTTGTGAAATAAATTACAAACAGCATATGCTACTAGGCAGTAAAGAAACTAACACTAAAAAAACATTCCAATGAGGAAACAAGCAGTGTGAATACACCTTACAGCAGGGCTATTTAATTACAAATTCAGTTGGGCCCAAGCCCGGATCCAGAACAGGGCCATCTGGGCCGCGGCCTGCGGGCCTCGAGCTTCCAGAGGCGATGATGACGGGGACGTATGGGCGTACACACGTACACACACGTACACACATGTACACACATTGATGACAGTTAAGAAAAGAAAAAAGACAGATGACCGCAAAATTTGAATCAGTTAAGAATGTTAGCTAGCCTAAAAGAAAATCATGGAAAGAAAGTTAAAGCGGTGGGAGAGTGGAGCCTCTAAATTAAAAGTAAAACAAGAGAGGGTTAAAAGACATTCACAACTTCAGCAGAGCATTCCAAACATCGCAAGGTTTTTCACCGCGTCTTGTGGGAGCTTTAATGTTAATAAAGAGCCAGCAGTAGAGGATGAGAATGCTAACGGTATCAGTGAAGAGCAGGACCACTACCCGGCAGAAGCCTCCACTTCACCAGCTCATCACCCACAGCGGGGCGCCTCGCCCTCGACTGAGACCATCAAGTGTTCATCGGCCGCCCCATCCGCACCTTCAACCAGCCTGGAGTGCCCGCCTGACGCCAGTGATGATGCAGATGATACCGCGGATGATCCCGTGGGCGATCCTGCCGACAACGTTGCGGACGATGACACAGATCTGATGTGTTGGTGCATCATGCACATACAAGTGTGTGTGTGTGTGTGGTGGCAGCTCCGTGGTTGATAAGCTGTGTCTGTGTGTGCGCGCACGCATGTGTGTGAGGGCCTCTAAGAGTCTGGCCCAAGGGCCTCTGAATTCTTAATCCAGCCTTGGTTGGGCCAGATTTTAAAACCAGGAATTTAGCTGGAACAGGCATTTTCAGCAGCTGATATTTAGCCTGTAGTAATGAATTTTAAACCAACACAAATAAATGTGATGAAAATCAAGCTATGTTATTCTTTGTTTCCCTTTAAAATACTGCAACACACTCACTGCAAATCAAACACATTGGTGTTTAGATTTGACTGTGAAATAAACAAGTATTTGTTGGTCCAGTTGGGGCTAAACCAAAGGTTTTCAATGTCAGTTTTACATCCAAAGGTTGAATGTACTACCACCACTACTAGACACACATTTTCACAATAACACACTGCATCAGGGGTTGAATGTTGCTTAGTTACATGGAGTGTTGCATCAAAAGTCTGTAGAAATTTCTATAGTATCACGCCACGTGTTTTGAGTTTTTCTCTGCCTTTCTGGCTGGGCCACTTGGGGGTTGCTTTTGGGCTGCATGTGGCCCACAGTGACACACCATTTGAAAAAAACAGTAAACCAACCAGTACTGTAAATACGTTTTACAGTAAAGAAACCACTACTGTAAATACAAGTACTTGGATGATGCAGTAAAGAAACCACTACTGTAAATACAAGTACTGGGATGACGCATAAAATTTTTACAGTGTAACCACACACAAGACTGTGGCGTCTGACACATGTCAGGATTTTAAAACATCTTTTTAAAAAGATGGTGTCATTAGCTTCAGGTTACAATGATATCAGCTAGCAAATATTTTATTAGCCCTTGGGTCAAAACATCACTATCTCGAAAACTCCTTCAGCACCATTTGTGGATCATTTCAACTATTAGGCGTCTTAATCAGAAAGGACTGTGAAGTCCAGGGTGTGATTAACCAAATCACAACATATGGAAATCCAAGCAATACAGCCTATTACAAAATATATTTATCAAAACATGATGAACGGATATACAACATCTGCAAGGCTTTTATAGGAGCTCACATCAACCTAACAACTGCTAAAATAGCAAAGATTAGTTTAAACAAACAAAGATAACTTTGACTCAAATATGTCTCATGACCAACAAATTACAACTACTCAGAAATCAGTAATATTAAACCGAATGGGACACGACCAAACTTTGACGCTCACATCAGTAAGATTAGAGCTGCATGTCGTGAATCATTTCTCCAGCGTTTATCAGGATAAAAACATAAAGAATCACATTTCACTCTGAGTTGTTGTCAGTAGTTTTTTTATTTTTTAGGTAAAGGTGTAAAAGTGAAAAACATTTTCTATGCTTGTCATTTAAAATTTGAAAAGAAAAAAGAGAGCGTGTAAAATGATTTTATCAGCCATCATTTTTAACGACTCCAGTTTTCTCTGTGATCATTGGACTCTTTGCTCCATCTGCTTTATTAGCTTTGGAAATATTCAGCATGTTTCCTTTTCAGTCATCGCAGAGGTCTGAATTCCTCTGCCTGGCTGGTTCTCATAGAGTCTGTTCAAAGTTATTTGGCACCATAATGGCTTGTCATGTTCTACACAGAGGCTCAGGCACCAACATATGGTCCTGCATCACATTCTTTGACAAATGTTGTGTCAAAGTTACACAGCTTTTTTGGATGCTCAGACCTCATTGACAAACTAATCCATCATGAGCGTTGAGTGTTTTGCTCTGTCAGAGTTGAATGAAAAAGTTTGGAGAGATTGAAATATTTTTCTTGAGACTGCGAGCGTCGACCGTGGTTTTCATATGTGGGGAGCAGATCGCGTACAAACCCTTTGCTCTGCAACCACATCACAGCTCTGCTGGCACGAGACTGAACTCAGCTCAGGTTGTCTCTACTCTTGATCTACAGCTTTGCTGCGTCTTTATCCGCTGCCATGATGAAGACTGAAAGAGTTGCAGGACAGGACGGCCCCCACTGTGACAGCGTGCAACATGATTTCTGCTGAAGAGCTGAAACGACCTGCAGCATCACCTCAATAGAATGAAAGGAAGTTTAGGCAAACGCTGGTGAAGCGGTGAACTGACTTAAAATGATCATGAGGAGGTCACAAGTTCATCTGATTCTCCATCTTAGTTTTACAAGAGACAAGTTGCAGTGCTGCAGGCAGAAATACAAAAACACCCGGAACAAACAAGTGTGAAGTATAGATGCAGTAACAGGAAAACAAGATTTATAGGAAAACTGTGACAATATATCAGCAATTATCTTATTACTGTTTATTTATTAGTGGGAAAGAATAATCATTTTATATTTTTCTCAAGGTTACTCAGGTCATTTTTTTTCTTATATTTTATATGTAGATTAACTTAAATGATTTAAATAAATTTGGTCAGTGTGTAAAAAATATTAGAACTTCATCGCAGTCTTCATCGCACACTGCGACGCAGTATGTCTTCAAATACAGCCTTCGAAGGATGCAACCCCTGAGTTAAGACACAATCACTGAAAACCACACTTCCCATAATGCAACTCAACAGCATTTCCATGTTAGATCTTCCATACTTTGCTCAGTGGCTCTTAACTTTACAACCCCTGTTTGCTACTGACTATCCTCTAAAGATCTGCAGTCTTTAAGCCCAAACCAAGAAAAACAACCCTGATGACATCACCATGACATCATTATGGGTCATTTCCTAAGACTTGAAGAAGCTCCGCCAGAGCCATTAAGTGTGTGACAGTCTGTAAGTGTTCAGTATGGCTGATAGCTGTTGCATACCTCACAAAAACACATCATCGGTGAGGCATCATTTTGGTTGGACAGGAGTATCTTTGGTTGTGGGTGGAACTGCTGATTGTGATGTCAGTGCGTTTTTGTAACCTGATGCTCAAAAATCAGAACAGAGTGAGATCCGTAACGTGACAGCACAAATCAACTAGATAGTGACAAATACAAAATGAAAGGAGACATTCAGCTGAACAAGAGGAGCGTTAACAGAAGACATAATGTCACCAAAGGGTGTGGGGCTGATGACAGTCTCATATACTGCTGTGTTATCTGTGATGTGTGGAGGGTCTGTCAGCAATTTAATTTTTGCTTTCCATTCTGTGAGTGCTTCAGAAAGGCTCTCAGTGTGGTTTTCAGGCCCTTTCATCAGCCCCTGAATCAGGCCCAGGGTGGCAGAATTTCTCAATCACATCTACATTTCACATAATGAAAAACTGCAGCGCCTGTGTTAGTTCATATGTGCTAAATGTTAAGAGAGGCAGGGGCTCTGGAGGACCGTGCTCAGGATCAATAAACGCTATGGCATAGGATTCCCGTGCCCCTGGCTCACGCAGAGAGAAAATGAAAAACAAAAAACCGGCTTGCCTGCGAGCCTTTGGGGACTGTGTGTGTGTATTTAGTCTAGCTCCCGATGTCCTTCAGTGGTTTTGTTTCAAAGCGCGTCGAGTCTGAGCCAAAAGCAACTGTGAAACCGGCCCCTTGATCACAGTGGCGTTGCCTTTGATTGAATTTAGCATTCAGTGGTGGGTCGACATCCCAGCAAGAAGGTGTGTGAGGTAGAACAGGCAGAGGTCGGAGTAGTCATGTCCTTTTTCACACTCATGCGAGGCTCAGTTTGCAGTGGGAGAGGCAGAGCGGGGAGGAAAGAGAAGGCAGAAAACGTTAGGACACAACAAAGAAACATGCAGACAAAAAAACAATCACGTGGGCGACACCTGCAGAGACTTTGTGTGAAGAAAGAGCAGCAAGGTGCAGTGATGAGCAGAAGAACTGAAGGATGGAAACACAGACATGGTGCATTTTGCGATTTTCAAAACCGCATATTACAAAGGCAGTTTGTACTCATTTGGCCAAAAAGTAGTGTGTAGTATACTCAATGTGATTTCTAGCAAAATCTGCGGTATGCCAAAAAATTCACAGATGTATATTGATTTGAAAAAAACCCCAATATACATCTGTATACTGCAATGTGAACAGATGACATACTAATCTTTCCTTTAGAATGCAGTATGTTGTACATAATAGTATGTAGTATGCAGTATGCAATAGCGAATCCAAAAAAAAGCTTCTGCCTCAAAAAGAGGACAACATTAGGATTTTGCAGTTCCATGTTAATTACATTGACTGACTGGGTGCAAAACAATGAGCTTTATGAGCAACAAGAGCCTTCATCTGTTGTGCCCTGATTTTTGCCTCGCAGGTGACGAACAGGCTGCCCTACACATTCACAGTAAATTAAATAGTGGACAGAACCACCATGACATCGTGACATCTGTGGAGCAACATTTTAAAGTTTTGAGTTTGGCACTGTGGCTGTTGCCATCTTTTCTTTTGTGGAGTCAGGAGTGACCATATTTGGAGGAAAAGGTGGAGCTGGGATGATGCGTATTGCTACCAGAGACGAGCGAGACCTCTCACCGACTGTTCATTTCCTGTATCAGTGTCACATGGGTTTCAGCCCTTTAGGAGACTAGAAACCATCTTGAGTCCACTCATTCTTATGGGAGAAATGAACATGATCACAGATTATGACCAATTCTTTCGCTCCATCGTCACCAAGATACATATCGGACCTATTTTTCACAAGACACATATCTTCCGAACATTCTGACACAAAAATGTCATTTTTCAGACACACAAATCAGGAGAAAATTAACTTTGTTGGAGACCTGTTGAGATCTTAGCAACACACTCTCACGAGATTTGGGAACGGGTGCTTCCTGCCTTGCTTCACAATGGACATAAACAGATATTTAAATGGTCTCATAGGTGAAACTATTCATTAAAAGGTGAACCTTCCATCAAACAAATATCATGCTACACAAAATCCCTCTGCTTTAACACATTCACATGAGGTTATAACACTTTCAGACAAGGCGGAGGGATGGTGGTTCCTAACTGTCTCCGTGGAAGTGTGACCAACACCACTTAGGAGAGGGGAAGTGTACATACCATTTCACACCATTTGCACAGTGTACAGTGAAAGATTTTGTGTTAATAATTTATTATGTTTGTTGATACCAGTGACTGCGTGTCAGCTAGCACAAAGCTTTTGACTGCTGTCACTCAAAGAGACCACGCCCTTCATTATGCAGAACGTTAAGCCTTAAAGGAAAACTGCACTTTTTTGGGAATGTAGCCAATTCATCCAAAATCCTGATGTAAAACATGAACATAGATGCCTCTCACTTCTCTGTGTGTTCAGCTGGATACCCTCAATTCAAATTCAATCAAACACCATTTTGCAATCTCTTTCAACACTTATAACTACAAACCTTTGGTGATATCAGGAAGTCAAGGAAAAACAAACAGACATCTGCTTACATAACAATCCCTGAATGTTCTGAGCATCATGAAGCATTGAGCACAAAAAAGAGGTGACACTGAATAAAACCTGCACGTTCAGAGACGAGACTCTTCTGAACTCACTGATGTCTCCCCCTCTGTCTCTCTCTCACCTGACTAATGACTAATTATCCTCAGGAAGCCTCATCAGGATCAAGGTGGGGAAGAGGACGGGCGACGGAGCATTCAGACAGAGAGAAGAGGCAGACGGTGGGTGTCTGTCTCCTCCCTGGGCGTAAATGAGGCGCCGCTGCCTGGCTGCTCACAACGCACTCGCCAGCCAGAGAGGAGGCGCTCGTACGGCAGGCGTCAGGACCCATTGGGTGGTATGATTACAGTGTTCCCTGCTGCCATTCTCCACGTTGGCCTGGTTGTCTTGCATCGCTTGCCTGATGTGACGTATACATCTGTCGCTGCTGAGGGTGAATCACTTGCTGTTTGAGCCACTGATGCAGAGCTTCAGCTTCCTCCCCTCAATGAGACACCAAGCACCATTAGTCGGGTACAGAAGCTTAAACGCAGACATCAAACACATCTAACTTCAGCTTGAATAAGATATTTATTGGGAGTACTTCTTTATGTTGTTTTTTTGCACAGCTATGACTGTTTAATATTTCCTGAAAACAAAGTCTCTTTTACTCCAGTGGCTGAGTGTTGCAACTTCAAAGGAAGAAAGGGCAAGAAAAGATCAGACTAAAAGCTGCAGAGACTGAGATCTCCAAACCTGTACATGTTTCTGCTGAAGGTCTGGCCTGTAGGAGTTTGGATTATCATAATCACTACAACTAAATGATGAAAGCTGCTAACTGCATTTACCATTCTGATATGAGCTAAGTCTGACTGAGTGTGGTTAAATGTCCCCCTGTTTTCAAGCAGATCCATCCGCAGACACACAGCAGCTTCACAACTCACATTTTACATGATACATACTCGATATGGTACCAAACAGGATCAATGTTTCCATATTTGTGCACCAAACCTACTTGGTTAGGGTTAGAAAGCGTCTTCAGAGGGTGTGTCTGTTGTTGTCTGTCTGACTTTTGCCATCTTGATGCTCATTTCTCCTTTCCTGGTCAGTCAAGATCAGGCAGCGGTGGGTGTGGCATGAGATCTGTGATTTATAAATCAAAATCCTTGTTTCTCAGAGGGAGAGAGTAAATGTGCTTCCTTTTACTGAAGAGAAACTTTGAGCTAAAACAAAATCTTTACCATTCTTTGTTTGACCTCTCACCGTTAGCAGAGATCGTCCATATCTTCTACAAATGTTATTGTTCAGCTTGGACCATGTGTGTACTTTACTACAACTCAGACTGCACTTTTGAAGCCCATCCACTGCCATTCATGTTGAAACAGGGCATAGAAACACTACAGGCCATGTGCAAGTTGCTAGGTATTGGTAATTCACTCTTCGAAAGAGAACGTCTGTGTTCATTTTGTCAAAACCTGCTGAGTCAGAGAGAGACAGAGAGGAGCTGAAGCTGTGGAGATGAAAGTAATCACGCCTGGAGATATAGTTCCTTACAAGTGCTGCAGCAATAAAGTCCACTACATCTTACAACCACTACGAATATTCCATGGAGATTTTATTAATCATACATGAACAAAAGTTTCTTTTCATCTGCAGCTCCCATCACGTTGTATAAAACCTTTGTCGTCACAGCTCTGATGGCACATTATGGGTTTTCACCCCTAAAAATTCTGTTTCCTAAAACATCATGCTTGTGTTCTTGTAAGAGAATCCAGATTTATCAAGTTCACAAAACCATTTTTAATTAAAAAAAAATCCCTCATTATTGAACATTATTTCCATTCTCTATAACCTTTGTCTAGCGGTAGACTTTCTTGATGTCCTGCCCTCTGTCATGTGATGTTAGAAGTCCCCAAGCAAGAGAATTTAGCAAACATACCCTGAGGTGCTCCATGAGGAAAGTTGGCTCCAGAAGGATCTTTGGGAAAAATACTGAAGAGAAAACCCTGAACTGGGAAGAAAAATGCAGCAGGTCAGAGACAACATTCGTTTTTCCTGCTGGGCTTCCAGGGACAGAGTGGTGATTCCTCATCTCTTATCTGAACAGTATCTGTGTAGGTCACTGAGGCGGGGTAATGTCTTCCTGGTACGTTGCTAATGACAGGCCTTCTACTCCTCCTCCTTAAAGGTCATGACTAATTCCCTCCATCAGCCACTTTGACACTGCGCAGGCAGGAAGAGGCCATGAATATATGAAACTCCAAAACTTTATGAGGAGAGGCTGCACGCCGTTTTGAAATGGATTATTGCAAAGCAGCAGCCAAAAAATGACACGCCTAATTAAAGAAAGACCTTCCTGTGCTCTTCTCCAAAGGTCAGGACTAACAGCCTCCTTCAGACCGGCTCGGTGCCACACAGGTGCTCGCTCAGGTACAATGTTTCATATATTGGCAGATGCGCGAAAAAAAACTTGAGTCAGCGTGTCGGCAGATATCTGCCTCTGAGCAAGGCAGCGTCTGACACTGACCTTTACCTGAGAGGAAGCTTCATCTAGCCAAAGTCCAAGTTCAAATTTGGGAATGTTACGGGAAGGAGTCAGTTTATTTTTTAACATGGTCACAGAAAATATTTCTGTTATCATATGACTCGAGTCTCTTTTCTTCTGAGAATCCTCAGTTAAATTAGTTTGGTCTTTTAAATTTAGTATGCTAAAACGCTAAACTAAGTTGGAGATTGGTTAACATGGTAAATTAGCATGTCAGCCAGCGCGGAAATTGCATCATGGGAAGACAACCTCAAAAGCTTAAAAACTCTGTCCCAGAATGTCCTATCTGCATAAAAACCATATCCTCGTGTTGCTCTTTTCCGGCTCTTCCAGATTTATACTTTACCTTCACTTTTACACAACTTGCAAAAATTTTGTCTGAAACTGTCACTGAGAAGCACAGCCAAAATAACCAGGCTGCTTTGGACCCATGATTCCTTAATAAAAGTTCCTTCCACTAATGGGTAGATGGGACCTTCAGCTCAATTAAGGGTGCGTCATCATGTTTTTCTGTATTTGGGCTTTTT
>JAQLOL010000005.1:28102378-28113994 GCA_029783665.1 Naso thynnoides | reverse complement strand
GTCATTTGTGATGAGCTCATGGAGAATTTCACTATCTTTGCAGCTCTCCTCGGCGTGTTTTAGCATCTTTCAGCTCAGTGTTTGGTTTTATATTGCACAGATTTACTGCTCTGGTTCAGTCTCATGGACTGACTTTCATTCTCAGCAGCAGGCAGCTGTTTTCAGTGAGAAAGGAGAAAAAAATCTGAAAATGCACCGAGCACCTATAGACAGACACTTAGAGACCAGCATGTGAACGCAGAGGAGCATTTAGCAGCCTAAGAGTTACACAAGCACACACAAACGCTGCACTTCTCTTTTAATCTGAGCTTGTTTGTGTTGGTTGTTTGCCATCAGAGGTAACTGTATGGAACCAACATCTTGTAAAATACCCCGCTGGACTAATTAGAACATCAAATGTGTCGTCTAACCTCCATCAAGTCAACACGGTGCTTTTAATTGGCCGACATGTTGTCTTGTCTCACCTCAACAACAACACGTGTACTGAGAAACAAAAACACATCAAATTAATGTGTGTACCGAATAACACAAACGAGTCTGACTTTTAGTGTTAATAAGGATTTAAGAAACATTGTGTATGTTTATGCGTTGTGCAGGACTTGTCTGCAAAAATAGTGTAACATGAAAAATACGGGTAACTGTACTGCATGCATGAACACGCAGTACAGAGAATTTAAATAATCTGTAATCTCACTGATTTTATTGGGGCTCAAACTGTTCTGCATAATTTGAGGAAAAAAAACTTGTTTTAAATCCTCCAAATGTTAAAATAAATACAAATGACAAAATGAATAAAATAAAAACGTATTTCTTTGATCCATGTGTATATTGGATTGTCATCAGTCAGCAGGTAAGAGTGACGAGCCGACGTGCATCGAGACTCTCCAGCTGCTCAGCAGTGATATGAAGCTCATGGTGGTGATTAAGATTTATTTAGCAGCCGATTGGTGAATTTTGCGTCAAACATCACATTCATTACCTGAGTCGTAACTCAGCCGAATCTAAACATATACAAATAGTGAACATATTTTTAGATTGTATGTAATTTACACCGACTGAGGATATTAATTTCTCTGAAGTTCGTCACAAATAAACATCTACAGAGCTGCTTAGAAATCAGACAAAAGAGAGAAAACAATCCGTAACATCTCCAAGCTGAAGTATCTAAAAACATCTCTATCTTTGTTCTACATGTTGTTCAGTCGTGTTCTTGCATTATCCCAAATGTTCCCAAAAAGAGGCAGATTTTCTGGATGATCGGTTGGGATGGTCCCCACCCCAATATAATGCTAAAACACAAATCAACAGAATAAATACAAGGATGATTGCCTCCTAAAAATGTACGAACATCTACATCATAAAACTGTCAAGTGCATCATTGTGACAGACTGTGGCAGAGTGCCGCTTGGGCAAGCGCAGTCACGAGTGACGTATGGCACGTCAGGCAGAGTCATCTGCCTCTGGGTTGGTTGCCAGGTACCACGACACACATCCTTCAGTCTGGACAAACCACTGAAGCAGTGAATCAACCTTTTGAGTTGTATCTCTAGTCGAGAGATTAGTGGGAGAAATTACCGATCAGGAGCACAACAGGAGAAAGGGCTAAAAACAGGGAGACTCCTGCTTATCGGGAGTGTGGCAGGTATGCGTTTCTTCAAGGTAGCATTTTGTTTGGTCTCCTGTCGCTAACTTCCGTGGTAACAGTAGAGAGTGAGTGCGTAAGGAAGGAAGTTGAAACGTGACTAAATGTAATGTCAAACAAACTTTAATACATGACCTTGATTGTGAACATTTCTGCCTGAGTCTCTCACAGAGATTTTCATCTGACATGGAGGCTGTTTTACAATCAAATAAACAAATCCCATGATCCCACACCGCTTCATGACATCATCAAACTATGTCTTTTCTTCTCGATGTTTTAAAAAAAGAGACCTCTAGTAGCAGAAATTACACAGTGTGCATTTTTTTCCCTCCGATTTGGAATTTCTCGAGTTAGCAAATTTCAGTTGTTGAGACACTTTCTTGTGCCAGGAGTCAGTGTTCCTAAGCATCAGTTTGGGGGCCATGATGAGCAGCGCTGCAGGCTGTGAGCAGGCAGGAAGATGCTATCAGCCAGCAGGACAAGCAGACTTGTTAGCTCGACAGGATTCTAAGCCGGTGACTCAGCCTGGCACGGGTCGAGATGTTGAAGCACTTCAACACAAGAGGCAAGCCTGCAGAAAGAGAGCACATGCACCTCACCTGCATGTTTTGTCGCTCTGTGTTCAGTGTCACCTTGTACAAATGTTTTGATTCACAAGTGATTTCTTTCTTGCTGAGGCTGAGCACATTTTTTGTGTGAGACGGACAGAGAGAGATGGAGGACGACACGGTGGAGAGAAAGAGGAGTACCTTTTTACGAGCTAACTCCATGCTCTAATGAATACAAATGGGCCCTCATCTGCTCCACTTTGCATGGCTGGTGGAGGGCAGTGTGTGACACCAGCAGGCCCAGCTCCACGGACACTAAAGGAGCTAATCATTACCCTTTCAGAGCCTATCTATCACCAGGCTGGCCCTACTAATCTGCCTGCGTCTGCACATGATGGATGTTTTGCTACCTCTAATGCCAGCGCGCTCGTGCATGCAGACAGATAATCAGAAAGGGAAGTGAAAGCATATCTCATAATTACGATTATGATCCATACCAACGAATTACTAGCGAAGGGTTTTGGCGCTCCGCGGCTCACTCTCTGGTGACATTCATAATCATTGATCACTGTGGAGATGCTGCTGGTGATGATAAATGAGTTATGGCAAAGGGCTGAAAGACGGATGGGAGATGTCTGACTGGATGTGGAAACAAGAGGATATATGGGTTAAACTGAGGCTGTGATGGGAGCTCACGTTCCCCAGAGATCATCTTCATGCTGCTGTGAGCCAACAGACACACGCAGGCCGTCTCAGTGCTGCTATGTTTTGTACAAACCTGGTTCAGTAAGGCACTGCAGAGTTCTAGTATGATGATGTTTGTGTTTCTCCCAGCCTAAACTCAGATTTACAGAAGCTCTTCCGTCATTTTCAGAGGACAAAAAGGCTCCAGACTGAAAACAAAAGCCTCTAGAATAGCTGAAATGTATTCATCTAGCGCTGAGAGGATGTTAGAGGGAGGGAGGGAGAGTAAACACGCCAAACGAACCCCTTCCTGAGCCTGAGCCATGGTGCCAGCTTGCTAATTTCCGCCTCCTGCTCAGGCGTTGTTGATTCCAGGAGACTCTCTCTCTCTCTCAGTGAGCGTCTGGAGGGGTGGGGTGGTGGTAAGGGGGTTGTTGGGAGCATAATCCTTGGCCTTTTCATTGGCCTGTAATGATTCCGGAGCTCTGTGGCTAATAGGGCATTATCAGGGCCCCCGCCTGGCCGGACAGCTGATTAATGTCGGAGGAGACGACACGGGGCCCGGCTGGGGCCTGATAAAAGGGCGCAGGGATTGGAGGGAGCAGGATGATGAATGAGCTACAGAGCCCACGCCCGTGTCTCATTAGCGCACCCCTGCTCTTTGGCGTTGAGCTAATGTAGCGCATCGGCGCTGCGGCCGGCATGGCCGGCTCAGGAGAAGAGCTGGAGAGGCTGCAGAGAACGAGGCAAGCGGAGGGCAAGCAGGAGGTGAACAGGAGAGAGTGCAGGGTGACAGTGACTTGTCTGATAGCAGGAGCTAATTGACGATAGCCTTCTCATGCTCATACCACCACCATCACTATGCCAACCACACATATGCACTTCCATGATGACAGTGTGTTATGTAACATGATGCAGAGAGATTCAGTCATATTTAAAAAGCATCTCTTCCTCTTTCCTGACAGCAAACATGCCTCCGACTCTCACATTGCATAACTTTTGGGGTCCTAAAGGGGTCCTAAAGCCCCTGATAGCAGCAAAAATCACTGTATATAACGGTATCTTTTTCACATTCTGCTTTGCTAGCCACTTTGAAGCTAAAGAGGGCTTAGCAGGTCACCCCAGATCAAATATAATTCAATTAATTTATGTAAATCCCAACAAGGTCAGGGTGAAGAAAAAAAAAGAGATCAATATTTTGAGATGCAAAAGCTAAAAAAAGCCAAACCCAAAAAAAAAACATGCTTCTAAAACAGTTCAGCTTTGCTGAGGGTAAAGGTAGCTGTCAGTGAATGCAGCTTCTTGCGCATAACGAAGCACAGAAATTTATTTTATATATTTTTATATAAAATCACCATTCTCTAACCTCAATAAAACTTGTGTTTAAAAAAAAACTCTGATTAGACTAAACAATGTTTTTTGATGCTTTGGACAGAATGAAGTGTGTGTGTGTGTCTGTGTGTCTGTGGCACATGCTAAACATTTATGAGGATGTATCCTGTCTCATTTACTGCCACCAGCTGTACGCCCACTGCCTCCCACCACCCCCACCCCCCTGCACCCTCCCATAAAAAGCCAATTACATCCAGGGCTACGGAGCTCATTGATACCTAATTAGATTATTGTTAAGGGTGCTGTAGCCCTTGTGGCTGAGGGGGTAATGTGACATCATGTGAGTGACACCAGAAGTGATAGGGGGCGTCATCCCGGGCTGAACCTCTGACCCCGTCCCACATCGGAGGGGTCACAGAGCCGAGCAGGACAGTTTGAAAACACACTGCGCCAGGCGGAGAGAGGCAACCTAAAGACCCCGAAGAATACTTTCACATTCAAATGAGGAGGAGCACCCGTCTGCTTGTGGTCCCAGTGCAACACCACCGCCCTCCCCCCACCGAAACCTCAGCACCACAAACACACACATACATGTTCACACAGAGTCTGTGCTGTCAGTGGAGAAGCAGGGATGGACGGTCACCTCACAATCATTACAGTCGAGATTATAGAGATCTTCATATTTAAATATTCTAACACACGTTATATCATGTTTTTATGGTGATATGATTGTAATACTGAAGTATTATCTACAGTGTAAGTAAAGTTTTGCAGAGTAGCAGTGGCGGTGCTCTGATGTGTCACTATGGATAAGTGGAAACACATTTGTGCATCGACAAAATAACACATTAATGAAATGACAGTTTCCTCAGTGACATTCACAGCTCGAGCAAAACCTCTTAAAAAGACATCACGATCAAGTAATTGTGTACAGAATAATAATGAGCCAAAGACTGAGCCCTGTGGGGCTCCACCAGGGATTCACGTTCTAAAAATATGAATAATTAGATTAGTCAGTGAATAAAGGATCATTCAAAAACAGGGTGTTAGAAAAGACGTGTGTGCAGCTCCATGAAAACACAGTCTGGTGTTATGAGGTGTGTTTGAAGGATCAGTGTGTACAGTGCAGTGTCTTTTAAGAGCCCCCCCAGCCGACACACACACACATGCAGCCAGTCACTGTGGGTGGCAGAGCGGCACAGTTGTTTAGGGATATATGACCCCATGGGGGGGTCAAAGGTTTATTAAAGAGCCAGTAAGTACTTGTTCAAAATAGAGCCCTGACCCATTACCCTCTCCCCCACCCCCCACCTGCTCTGAACTACACACACACACACACACACACACACACACACACATGCAAATGCTCACACGCTTACATTGCACCTGTTCAGGAAGTGGCTGTCCAAGAGAGAATAAACTAAAACAGTCAAAACACATATCCCAGAAAGCTTCAGCCGTATAATAATAATAATAATAATAATAATAATAATAATAATAATAATAATAATAATAATAATAATAATAATAATTCATTGTAATAGACATTTCAATGAAACTACATAAGAATATGTTAAAAAAAAAGAATGAAACAAACAAAAAAATGACAGCACAGCTATGATTTATTGCTAATTAAACAATGATTACAGCAATTCCAAATAAATAGTATTAACAGTGTATTTTGTTACATATTGTATAAATATTTTGTTCTATGCAGTATTCTGAGAGCAGATATGTAAAATGTGGTGGTCTACATGCTTACATTTGTTCAAAATACACACAAAAATATTTTCTAATTGACATTTTCCGCTTGTCACGATCAGCCTCAGCCTTTGCCTACAATCTGACATATATACATTTCAACAGTGTTTATCATTGTCCCCAAATAAATAAATAGATTTAAATGTAAGACCCATCAACTGCATCCCTCAATAAAGATCTGAGCAGCAGTGAGTGGGCGTCGACATGTTAACCTGGTTCAGACTGTTGTCATTAGATCTGTGACATCAGGTGGTATCATCGAGGTCAAGCTCTTGTTCTGCTGATCAGTGAATCTGACCTTCCCACCTCCCCCTGGAACACTAACCAGCTTCCCTTTCCCATCCTGATGGGGGGAACAAGAGTTTCTCAAAGTCAAATTAAAAGAGGCTCAATCTCTCCTGTAAAGCATTCATGTCTAGACGGCTCCTCTCCCATGAAAGAGTCGGAGGCCTCGTCCCTCACGCTCATCCTCTCCTCCCTTTGTCTGCTCCCTGTGTCCCTCCATCTTCCCCGCTGGCACAGGACAATTACCAGCCAGCGCTACTTCCTAAACGTGTCGTCAGGGGCCGAGCGCTTCCCCGTCGGGCCCCGGCAGCCAGGGTCCAAGGGCGGGATCCCCGTGATCGGCCATGCAGAGCAGCAACACAAGAGAACGGCTGGCTGCTCTCCAAGGCCCGGCGGATGCAGGTGTCAATCATTGCAGGAGAGGAGGACAGTGGGAAAAAAATGATAGTGATGATGACAGTAGGCTGAATATTTATCTGGCACTATCACGGACAGCGGCGCTTATATTAGCACATTATGTGTTCCTGGGATCCCTTTGCTGCATTGAAAGGTGAAATAAAACATTTAAATCTTGATTAGAAATCTTTCTTCATGTAAGAGCGACGCATCCTTCTGACGCTCCATAGCCTTTTTCCTCCCCGTCGAATCCTGCGCTCTATCTCTTAGCGCCGCCTCCCTGAGCTTATCACAAGCTAATGACTACATCGGCACACCAGCGAGGGGGAGGTCCAACAGTGTGTCTAGGTCTTTTCATGCCAGAGGGGCCCCTGGCACAAAGGGCTGTCCACAAAAGACCCCTCTTATTCTCTCATTATTGACACCCTTAATTGTTTGTGCTGTCTGATCATGGGCCTCAAAGCCTCACCGTATCAGCAATAACCTTCTGTCTGGGGCTGTATGGGGAGGACTGGGGGTTGAGGGGGGGATACTGTAGCCACGTCCCACTGCTGGGGGACGGAAATAAATGTTGAACTATCAACAAGGGTTTTGAGCTCTCATCTCTGCCACTTTCACAAGGTTGAAGCACTCTGTATTCATGACCGCCGCCCAAATTTAGCTTGAGCGTGTGAGGATCTTGGAAGCCTGCGGAGGCCGACAGGGAATCCCATTTCCATATTGTTTATTAGCAGCTTTGTGTGTTTGCCAGCGCTGCAATTCGAATTCGGAACCACAGGCACTCTGCGATATTGTTGTCTTATTAATTACGTGCGGGGGTGTAAGTACAAATCTCTTGATACGTCAGGCGCCGTCTTCAACGGGCTGCTTTATTATGAGAGGAAACGTTAGCCTTAATTAAACGGCACACTTTTATTAGTGCGGCGCGTAACGGCGCCTTCCTCTCCTGTCAGCGGTGAATGCCTGACGCTGCTGCTTCTGCCAGTCAATGGCCTTTAAGAAATAAGAACTGTCTAATCCCATTTCAACTTGTGTAATTAGAGGGAATGCTCTTGTCATTAGTCAGGCACAAATTGCCCACTTACTCCGGCTTATAAATATTTGAGAGACACTTCTTATAAATTGTTAGGGTATGGGAAAGAATTTAGCCTGAAAGCAAATTAATAAGTTATTTATGAGGAGTGTTAATCAGTTTATTTTTGTGCATTCAAAGCTGCAGCGTCTGTTTGAGACAAGCAGTCAACAATAATAGGCAGCTGTACGAACTTCTAAAACTTGGAGACACACAAAGTAATTGTTCATACACACTCACACACACGGAGTCATTGTGCTATGATGCACACACACACTCGGTACACACAAGCAACAGTGTGATTCATTGAGGTCCACAGCGTCAGTGTGTTTACGAGCAGCTGATCTGTCTTTAAAGTGACTGTGAGGAACTTTTAAGTTTTTATGTAACAGTCTCATGATTCCTCTGATGATTACGAATTTCCTGTAGCAGCAAACGAAACCCTCAGCAAAAAAAAACTTCTAGTTTTATGTGGTTACTATTAATCTATTGATCAGGTCTGAATCATCATGAACTCAGGCGATTTTTTTTTTTTTGGCAAATGGCTGTGTATTGTTAGCCTACAGAAAACAGAGGTAATAGGTCTCAGGGGACATTACTGCCATACGACTGGCTTATAACTTATTTCTCAGTCACATATAAATACATCACCACCATCCATTCTGCTGTCTCTCTTCCTCTCTCACTTCCAAAACAAATGCATGTGTTGCTGGTGTTGTGCAGAGTTCTACAAAACTTTTTTGCCTACCAAAGATCTTTACGACAGAAGGCACTTGTGTCACATCTGCTTTTGTCCAAAGGGGGCGCTAGAATCATCAAAAACCGTAAATTCCTCGCAGTCACTAAAACTTTTGTTTGATTCAGTTTATGTAAACCTTGTGTTGATGTTTCTGCAGGTTTCTCTTGGGTCATTTTCACTGCTGGTAATCGAGCTTTCCTGTGTTCGGTCGTGTTTGAACATTATTCTGAATGAATGAGTTGATTTGATTGGCAGTTGAGAGGCGGCGCGAAATCAAGGAGAACCAATCAAACACATTGCTTAAAGTTTAATGAAAATCAGCCCAATGTGTGGAGCCTGTGCAGATGCAGAGACAGCTCATTGTAAGCAGAGATGTTAAAAGACACAAACTGCTCAAAGCTTGAATAGAAAAGTGTGAAACGGTTCAATGACACATATTAAATCGTTTCCCCTCAAAGCCAAATGTCTCAGCCGAACTGGAAACATAAGGAGTGTTTTAAACATGTTTTGGGGAAAAATCACCATGACTTTGAGCAGTTTTTATCAGATCTGACTTGTGATTCTATATTTGTACTTTTCAAGGGGCTAGGGGGAACATGCGTTCTCCGTAGCTGCCCAAAGTTATGGAACTGGATACTTTAATATGTTCAGTGTTCCCCCACAGTGGACATTTTGAAGGCCAGACCAAAGACACACCTGCTCTGCTTTTAATTGTCCTTAATGTTAATGTATGTTAAGCCTCCTTAATGGAGAAGTTTGTTTTTTTGCCCATTAAGCCTCATAATATTTACAGTCATCAACAGTTTTCTACAATGTTCATTATAATGATTATTGGTGAGCGGGAGCTCAATCTGACATCACTGCTAGCTGAAAACAACGGAAGTGAAGGGGCATTTCAAGTGCTTTGACAACTTTTATCGCTGAATGTTTAGTGGTGTCCTCTCATTTTTCGACACTAAAACACGAAGTTAAACAACAGCTAATAAGCCGGAAACTTTGAAAGAGCTGTTTTCCAGGTTAAAAGCAGTTGGTCAACTTTGTGTTCTAGCATCGGTACATGAGGGTAGGCTTGGGTTTGTCTGTCTTCTGCTAAATATGTTTGTTCTTACTGTTTTTATTGTTTTGTTATTTTATTGTACAGAACTTTGGTCAACTGTGGTTGTTTTTAAGGTGCTTTGTACAAATAAACTGATAATGAATTATGACCCAGTGAACACAGAAGGTCAGAGTTCAGCCTGAGATTTGGTCCAAAGATGAGAAGATAAGTGTGCTGATTTTAAGCCAGAGGAAGACGTTCCTGCACAGGAAAAAGATGCATAGCATCAGAATCGATGTTATGTTTAATATAAAGGGCCGATTCAATTTCAATTATCAACAGTTTCATTAGTAACTGGATATTATTAGCTTATTAATTTATTTCCCCTCCATAACTATAATGACTACAGTTACTTTTAAATTCTAATTGAATTACTTAACTCCATTACTTTAAGTAGTTACTTAAAGCTGGTTACTTACCTACAGTGGAAATATTTGTGGTCAAGATGAAGATAATTACTACAGTAATTAAACTGTTGGGCAGTTTAATCTATAAGTTCTTGAGGCTGATCGCTGGTTTTTGTGTTTCAAATTTTTCCAAAGCAACTCTTGACTGTAACTTGACTGTAATGAAGCTTCTGAAGTGAGTCTAAGGAAGCAAAAGCTGGAGCCGAGTGAAGAACAAATGCACAAAGATTTTACAGCATTTAAGTATTTAAGTTAATTTCTTCTGTCTGTACAAATACGTTACACTCATCCCTCAGACAGTCATTTACTGCTTATTACGTGATTTCTGACACACAGCTGAGTCTGTGAGTTGCAGAGCCTCTTCAGTGAGAACATAACTGTTCCAGTAGCTGTTGTCATTGTAAATATTGTCAGCAGGGTGATGATAGGCACTGAGCAGAGAGAGGGGCTGCTGGGGGTGACAGTGGGAGAGCCGGACAGGTCTATTTGTGGTTGCTGCACTGCAGAGCGGCTTTTCAACACTCCATATGAGTCAAGATAACTGTGGGCAATATGAGTTCCTCCTCTGTCTAGAAACGTTCGACTGGTACACAACGACAGCCGCACCTTCCTCTGATAATACAAAAATCAATATGAGAATATTAACGTGTGCAACGATGCAACACAGAACATCACACACTACTTTATACGATGCAGAACAAACTGTAGACCTGCTGTGACGACTTAGAGTTTCAGGAGGAAGATGAATGTGTGTGCACCTGCTGCCAGAGCTGCTAGAGAGCAATGCCTGATGGGAAAAAAGTCGTGGCTCTTTTATTTTCTGAGCTAAGGAAGATAAAACTCAGTAAGCAAGCAGCAAAGTGTGCGTTTTATTTTGCTGAAAATATTTACAATTTTGCTGACTAAGATTAAGAATGATGTGACGAGGACACTTTAACCCCACTCGAGACAGATTCTGTTGAATCCATCATGCAGCCCTGCTGGAGCTCTTTTTCCTTTAATGTGGTGCAGAGTGCAGCTATAATCGATGGCAGCGGTGGAACATATCGTGCAGGTTCTCCTGCAGTTAAAGTCTCTCACAGGGTTGCAGAGGAGTCCTCCTGCAGCCCACCCACACTCACAGAATGTGAGCGCTCGGGCTGAGTCCATGACCCCCTCTGCATTCTTCACTCTCTCTATTGCGACTCCCCTCGATCACACACATTCACGCTCACAGGGCTTCGCTGCCTCTGGCTTCGCTTTGTGATGTGACGTGTGTGCCGTGAGCACTTCCATGTGACGAACTGCTGCGTGTGAGCAGTGTGTGCATGTCTCAGCGGTCGTGCAGTTGTTTTAATTTGTATGTTTCCGTCACTGACAGCTATCAAATCATGTACAACACACGCAAACACACGAATGTGTCGGCCAGTCTGTCAGTGCTATCTGAGGAAAGCATGTAAACCAATAACCGTCCTCGCACACATGAACTAGAAACTTTCTCGTTGCATCTGACGGCACTTCAAACCCTGCAGACGGGCTGGATCCTCTTACAGGTCCTGTTGCTCTGTAACTCATTTAAGGCGTTGGCAGTGATGAAACCAGCTCCTCTTCCCTGACCAGCACCCCTGGTGCCATTTCTGCGCACCCGCACGCACACACACACACACACACACAT
>JAQLOL010000005.1:28088556-28101753 GCA_029783665.1 Naso thynnoides | reverse complement strand
GTGTGTGTGTGTGTGTGTGTGTGTGCATTTTATAAACTACTAATGTGTTTCTGCATAATAAACAGTCTGTATGTAATATGGAATATGGAACAAAATGTATATAAACATAACATAAATATAAAAAATTCATAGAAAGACATAAACTGAATGTCTCTGCTCACCTGTTTATATGTCAGGGTTATAGATAAGATGGGTTTATCATTCAACACCACAACGCTGCAGCTACAAGCAAGCATACAAACCACCAGCATGACAGACAGACATTATGGGCACAGACGGATTGAGAGTCAAAGGATGGGTAAAAGGCTCAAAGACTCCCAGAAAGACACGTCACAGCTCATTTGATGTCAGTTTGTGGTCATTTTTAAGTCTTTGTGTCGTTTTCAGCGTTGGGGAGTAACTTGTTACCTGTAATGGAGTTATGTAATTTAATTACAAAGTAAATGTAACTGTAATCTGTTGCAGTTACTGAGAAAAAAATGTGTAATTAAATTACAGTTACTTATGAAAGTGAAAAGTAAAAAGCTTCCGTATATGTTGAATAATGTTAATTTTGTTGCTTTGTATGTTTGTGATGTGTACAATGCCTTCTTCTGTCATTTCCAGTCAAGGCCGTTCAGAAAAGTGTGGTTTGGTTTGGTTTGGTTCGTTAGGATCCCCAGTAGCTACAGCATAGCTGCAGCTATTCTTCCTGGGGTCCACAACAGACTACATGCAGTGACAATACAAATCAACAAGGATCATCACAGCACAACGCAGCACAACAAAAAACAACCACTCCAAACATACACAAGAAAAAAACTAAACCAAAAAAACAAATAAGCTCCTGACAAATGACACTTATGTGTAATATAACTCAGTCAATGTTCATGCACCCAGATCAAACCACTACAGCTGCAGACATTCCAACAGTACAATACAATCTCCTGACAATTCACATATATGTGATAAAACTCAGTATAACTCAGATACTGCTCATACGCTATGATAGAAACTTGACAGATAAAGACATTTCAACATCCTCAAACTCACGTTTTTATAACATGATGTTACCTTATTTCCTCATATCTCATAAAAAGATATTGTTTTATTTGGATTTTGAAACTAACTCTACTGTTTTCGCGTGTAATATGCTATCATGATGCTTTTAATTGGTTCTCTTGTTTGAATTTGTAGTGAATCACGTCTGCCAATTAAATCAATCTACATTGCTGCTCAAAACAACTCAGACAGTAAATCTGACTGAGAGTTGCACCGCATCAAATAAAAACATGGTCTAGTGCTGGAAGTTTAAAAAATATTTTCTTCAAAAATCAGAAAGGGCTCACACATAACCGTGCAATGCAAAATATGTTTACCAGCTTTTTAAATGCCGTCAGCGTCGAACAATTTCACATCAAACCTGAGGAAGCGTGCAGGTGTGTAGCCTATAAAATAACTGCAAGCAGCCATGTTAAATAAAGTCGGGACACTCCCACCCGCGACGCAGTGTTACTGATGTCGAGCACTATGAGGAGGTTAACACTGCCTGGTTTAAACATTCTAAAATGTTTAACATTTGAAAACATTTGTTAGACATTTAAAAATGTACTCAAAAAGGAACCAAAACAAATATATGTTACCTTACTATGATAATGAAACTAAAATAGTTACATTTATTATTACATTTTAAACAGATTAACCAGTAATCTGTAACGTATTACATCTCCAAAGTAACCTTCCCAACTCTGGTCAGTTGCATCTCTTGCGGTTGTTGTTGTTGTTGATCTCTCTATGATCATTTTGAGTGTCGTTGTTGTTGTTGTTTTGTGCCTCTTTGTGGACATTTGAAGAACTTTCCAACTGGAAGTTCGTGCGGTGGTTTCAAACAGAGGAACCTCTGACCTCCTGTTTCCCCATCCGGTGATCCGTCCATGATTGCAGGCTACATACACTTGGACTGAGCAAACACAGGTGCATACAGCGGCAGCGGTGGTGTAAGGTGCAGGCTTTGCCCAGCGTACACGCGCACACACACGCACACACACACACACACACACACACACACACACACACACACACACACACACACACGCTCGTACAGGCTGGACATTCCACACATTCCCTCCCACTGATCTGAAGTGGCCGGAGAGCTGCTGACCGCTCCTCCTGACCCTGACTCAGGACGCTTTGCAAGCCTCCCACAGGCAGGACAGGTGGCAGGAGAAGGAGCAGAGGGGAGCGAGGGAAGAGCGGACCGTTTAAAACAGGCTATGTGACCCCCCTCACCCCTCTGCTTCAGACCCTTGACCCCCTGTGACCTCTGAAGCACCTGCGCAAGCTGCTCCACGAGATGTGGACAACCTGTTGCCATGCACCATCGAGTCTGATTGCAGTGTGAAAGAGTGTTCACTGTACATGTGTGTGATGTGTGTGTGCACACTGCAAATGAAAGTTCAGTTGTAGACATAGAAGTTGTCTTACAAGACATCCGCCAGCTTATAGCCCAGACCGTCTGCAGAGCAGTCGTCCCACATATAACGGCTATGTGAGGCGCTAGACACATTAATGTCGGTGATCTGAAGACACCAGATTTCTGCACAGGCAAAGAAATAAAAGGTGCTTCCTGATCACCATCAGTACTGACAAACTGACAGTGTAGGAAGTCTGTTAGATGAGCTGTCAGGTGGTTTAGTGTCACACTCTGTTTGTGTGTGTTTTCCCTGCAGTCTGGACACCAGAGCTCTCTGGGAAGCAGGAGCTGGGCAAAGGGCAGGTCACAGAGCCACAACACACTTTAAATTCCCTTTAAGTGTCCACCTGCAGCCCGCTCCTCGGCTGTTTACTGCCTGTCACCGCTCTCAGTTTTTATTCAAAGCAGGGAAACTGTTTGCGAAGTTATCAGAAGGAAGAAAAGTGAAGAAATCTGATTTGCACTGAACTATGTTCAGCAGGGTCCTGTTCTTATTGGATTAAGTGATCCATATAATGACGATGATTATTTGATGTGAGTCTCGATCATTTGGTCCAGAGCAACAAGCTCAAAATCTGCAAACATGCAGCTCAGTGACAGTCAGCTGATCATGACCAAGATGTTTTACTGTGAGCCACAAACATGAAGTTATTTTAAAGCACAAATGGCTCATTTTGTCAAGATCTACTGAAGAAGAAGTGTTGGTTAGTCAAAAACCAGTCTGTTGATCTTTTTATCACAAGTAATGTGTGTTTGCTGCTGAGCAAGTAGGGAACACAAGCACAACACTGACAGCTGTGAGAGCAAACCAAAACAATAAAGTCTGAGGCTATGACAATTAGTTAAAAGCAGCTAATGGGCTCCACATATCTGAGAGGAGCTGACAGTAGTGATCATTGGGTTCATCACTATGAGTAAAGGATTTATAGTCCTCTGACCCACTTTTAAGATAAAAAGATATATATATATATATATATATATGAATCCAATTGTCAGGAATTCATTGTACATTTCTACAAACCACAGATAAGTTTAAACTTAATGGTTCCCTGTGTTTTAAAATTGAAACTTTATGTTTTTGTGGATAAGGTCTGGTAAGGTTAAAGCAACACTTTGACCGTGAACTGTGGCTTTTAGAAACGAAACTTACGTTGCACAAAGCAGCAATTTCAGTAAAATTTGGTCATATTTTACAGAGAAAATGCGCTCTGGTTTTACCTCTGATGTTCTACGACTGCTCTGCCTCAACTCTGTGATTCATGGAGATTCCTGGAAGCAACACATAGGCTGCCTGCAGACTGAAGCTGCAGCTGCAGCAGCGGGTAGTTTTTGGTGACAGCTCTGCTAAATAAAAGGCTGCAGACAGACAGAGCAGTCGTAGGACATCAGAGGGAAAATCAGAGGACATTTTCTTCATAAAATATGACCCGATTTTACTAAAATTGCTGTTTTGTGTGACAAATTAATATGCATCGTTTAGCATCATTTTTGAAGCTACAGGTCGAGGTCAAAGCTACTCAGTGTTGCTTTAAGGCACATAACTACTTTATTAGAAAAGATCAAGTTTTGGCTTAACAACCCTGATTTGGTCGCCAGAAACACAGCTAGATTATCTGTGGGCATCTTCTTTGAAAATTCATTGTTTTGTTGCCAGAAACTTGTTGAAAAATCTCCCCTTGTCTCACGCAAACACAGCTGGTTATCATCACCTTTTTCTCCAACGTCCCGCTGACTGTGATAGGAATTACGGCTCTTTGAAGGGAGCCGGATCTCATGGCTCCGTTCCTTTTGAGAGCAGTCCAATAGAGTGGATCACTTTCCTTTTTCAGAGAGGTACTGTCTTGTACTATACAGCATGTGTAAATTCCACTTTGCAAAGACAAAATGTTGTACACACTCCAGAGCACTAGATGACAGCAACAGGAATCCAAGTCGTCCACCAGCAGTAAACAAAGAAACAGTAAGTAGTTCTAATGAGAGGGTAAAAATATATCTCAAGTTGTTTTTTGTTCTTTCCTCTGGATTGAAAATGTGAACCAAACCGCTGATTGCAGTTTGATTTAGTTTTGGCACACTTGATCTTCCTGCTGGGCTGAGACTCATTTGTTGAAGATAAAGTGACAGTGAGTATGAACCGAGTGTTGGGCACTATTAAGTGAAATTTGAGCACAAGGATAAAAAGAACGGCTCTCACCGAGTGAGACTCGGTTCCCTTCGTTCCTACCAAAGAGCTGTTCAGAAGAATCGCGTATGAGACATCCATAGCTGCCGAGAAACTTCAGCTCATACAGACCTACATAATCAAAACTATGTCAAGTTTAAATATACTAAACCGTGATATGTGGCATATAAAATGCACAAACATATGTTCATGATTTGCTGTAAACAGTTTTTGTGACGAAAAGACTGGAAAGTGTTTTTTTCTAATTCTGCATGTAAAAAGATTTTTAGCTTCTGTGCAATTCACAGTCCAAACAGACGATATGCAGATGAGTCGCTGTGACTTAACTGCGCAGATACAGAAAAAAAGTTCTGCTAAAAACAATTCAAGGTCAAGCAAAACACCATCTATTATGTTTGAAGCTGGTTTGGGAAATATTCCAAAGCCAGACTCAGATGTGATGAGACACCAAAGTGAAGACGCTGCAGCATGACAAATCTAAAAATTACCCTGCGGGCCCTTCCCTTTGTTTTGACTCCAACTTACAGTCATGTGTTTTTTGAATATCAACTTCCACATCTACAATGCATAAATTCATTGCACATTCAACAGAGAGGGCGGCGATTCCATGCAGAGAAATGGGGCCTTGGATTTGAGGAGGCCATCAGGCCCCCTGCTGCGTTTCTCATCCAAACTCATTTGGATGTGTGACTGGGAACGAATCAAGGAGAATTACTTCTACTCAGCCGAAAAGCCATCTCACATGCACAAACTGCACACATGCACACACACACACACACACACACACATGCACAAACAAAGGCACATTGTGTGCTGCTAGAGTGATTTTTAGCATTATCTTTCATGGGTTTTTAGGATCTTCTTTCAGGGAAAAAAAACAGCATTCTGACTTCTCTGCTCTTGTTTAATTTGAACTCCTTTCTCATTCGTCAAAAAGCATCTTCTGGACTCTTTCAACTGTTTTGAAAATAATGTAACCCAAGCTGTGCGCTGGGGAAGTCATTAGCCTTCATCTTGGCCATGACTATCAAAATAATTAGCTCTTGTGGGAGGTTTTGTAACATAGCATCAGAGGGTCCGAATAATTTATCATAGCTGGAAGCTTTTATTGGATTGAACTCTATCCGAGATCAAGCACAGAGGTGCAGGCTGAGGTGAGGACGAGCTGTGGAAGTGAGGAGGCTTGGGTGATGCCAAAACAAAAGGTCATGAACTTTAGTGACCTTTGGAATCCAAATAAACTTAAGAATATCAGGCTGTGGAAGTGAAGCAGGGACAGAACAGTGTTTTCTCCATGAGCAGAGGCCATTTTTACAAACTCACAGAACGTCAGAGTCCAATGTAACCTCAAAGCTCAGAGCGCAGAGTAAACAGGGCAACTCACAAAATTTACAATAATTATCAAATTCTAGATCCTGAAATAAAGACACTGCACAAAAACACCAGGTGGAAGGAAATGCAGCTGTTTTTTTAAGATAAAGCCTCAAAAATTCTCTTTACAGACTAAACAAACAATCGCAGTGTGTAAAGAAGAGAACTTTTGAGGTGTTGGTAGCTGTTTACGACTGGGCGAGGCTAGCTGTTTCCCCCAGCTTACAGTATTTATGCTAAGCTAAGCTAACTGAACACACAGAATTAAGAGTAAATCGACAGATGTTTCGATCTCAGTCAGCGTGCAGACGTCTCATCTCTGAGCACATTCAAAAAATTTTGAACCATTTCTTTAAAAAGTAATGTGGACTCATTATCATGGTTTTAAATGTAAAAAGAAAGCATTTATAATTCATTTAAAGGTTCAGTTACCTGATTTTGACTTTTACCAATGGCATGCAGATCAATTAAACTGATCAATTAAACAACTGTGGTGATTGATTACATTGGTGTGTGATGCAGCGGCATCCTGCAGCCTCGCAGCTCACAGCAGAGCAGCCAGCTCATCGCTTTCACACACACGCAAGGTAAAGTGATCGTCTGTGTGTGTGTGTGTGTGTGTGTGTGTGTGTGTGTGTGTGTGTGTAGGGCTCATGCTGGGCAGGAAGCTGTGGGTCAGCTGTAGTTTCCATATATCCTCTCTTGGTTCTCTCCTCTTTAGGATCTCCCAGCAGCCCCTGGGGCTCTTTGATGTCAGCCTGCGTTTCATATAAAGTGGAGTGTGTTTGGTAAAATCGAGGGGAGCAGAGGCTGCTATGCAGGACCACCTGCACTCTCTCCTCCATGCTCCATCATTTAAGAGCCCCAGGACAGCTGCCTCTCAAACTCCTCGCAGGAGCACCGAAAATAGATTTGAAGCGTTTGGAGCAGAAATGTTATTTTAGCTGTGAGGGTTGACTTCACTTTACAATATATGTGTTGGCTGAAAAAACAATGTGAGACCAATATTATAATTTCGTAAAATATTAAATAAGGAGATAAGGAAGATGCTGGTTTTTATCACAGCCCGCGTCTTATTTTATACCTTTGCTGTCACTTTTATGGGTTCTGATGAAAAAAGTTAATGTTGAGATCTGACGGGTCAAGAAACACAAGCAGTGAGATGATCTGACTGATAAGAGTCAAACCTACTTGAGAGAGGAAATGAGGCTAAATTGTAAAATGAACATAAAACTGTTGGCTGTAAATGAAATAAGATGCTTTTTAACATCATGCATTCATGTTTTTTTTTTGTGCAATAAGGATTTATTTGTGGGTCACGCTTACTTTCAGCTGAACCTGCTGATGAAGTGCTTTTGATAATCCAGACTGCAGAACATCACAGACTCTGCAGGTCACAAGATTCAGAGGAATGCCATTCAGACAGGTGAGCAGGCTACAGCATCCGCTGCATTGCTTCCATGTCTGGCCAGCCATTAATGTAGGGTCATTTTATCCCTTCGCTCACGTTCATTCATTTCCCAGCATCAGCAGACTCCGGTTCTTACATAAATCTCCATTTATGCCTGGTTTTCACTTACGTATGTAACTAGATCGGATAATGCCCCTAGTGTCCAACACAAAGAAATGCATTTCTTTAAGGAAGGATAGAGACATAATAGTAGCAGAATCAGATTCATGTTGATGTGTTGAAACTATAATCTCAATCTCTCTAGTTATACAAATTTACTTGACAATCCAAATGAGCAACTGAATTAAAGAAAATCGCCCGTTAGCTGTAGCAGCTTGTTAGATAAGCTAGCACACTGTCATACAGTCTCTCCAAAACCCACCACCAAAAGTTTAGCTTTTTTAATAAACCCGAGGCAAATTCCAGAGCAAAATATTGCGAAGGGGAGGAGTTTCTCAGGCACATCAGACATCACGGAGCTTCTCATGAATGGATTTTAGGTTGACTCACCTTTTTACACATACGGAAGTGGGAGCGTTATACTCCTGGATCATCAACTCTGGACTGGATTTGACTGACTGACTAAGTGAAAAAAAAAAACTTTCATTTTCTTGTCTTTTGTAAGGCTTCTCTTGTTGTAACTAAATTTTAGTAGGGGACAATCAGAATCAGCAAAAATCAGGTCAGACTTTTTACTAAGATGACATTCAGGATTGAACAACAAAACTGCAATTGTTGTGCCCATATATTTTTGTGTTGCCCACTATGATGCTGCTTCATTTTGCTGTGAAAGTGGCAGCTATTTGTCTACATGTCTGTCTAATATGACTTCTTGCAACTGCCATGGTGTTTCTCACATGCACAGGATGCAAAATCTGTTTATACAAGGCAGAGTTAATCGGTTTGGACATTAAGGCGCTGTGGCATAACTTTCTTCACCTCGTCTTGTTGGACAGACATGCAGCTGTGGCTCAAATGTGTCGATGAATGTCACAGAAGCATCACACATCAACAGGAACTCCAACACACACACACACACATACACACACAATCATTTCAAACTTGTTTACACAAGTACTTTTACTTTTAGTTGAGTAATTAAATTTCTTCAAAGTAACAGTACTTTTACTTAAGTGTAACACTCTTGTACTTTTTATCACTGAATCTTTATGAAAGACGGCTAAATGTGGTCATACTGCTGTTCCAAAAGTTTTCAGAGAGACTGAAGTAAAAACACATATCAATAAAACTCTGACAGAAGATCAGAGGAAATAGTTTTATTTAAAGCATAAACAGGAAATGAGCTGGCACCTTGTGACACTCCTCTGTGTCCCACATTGGTGCATTGTGTTCTGCTGATGCGTCCATTCTCTTCCCAGTGACTGACAAAGTGCACTCAACCATAGCAACTATGCATTAAGGGCCTCTCGGATGAGGGCGTGACTTGTCTTTTTTTTTTTCCAAGACAGGAATTACACACCTTGTGTTTAAGGCTTTTGGATCTGCTCCTCACTGGAGTTTTGCTCGCAGCAACGATTCGAGAATTCTTCGGGCCTCATCCGGCTCCAGCTGTCACAGCTGCGGCCACAAGCTCGGGCAGGACACGCCCTTCCAAAGGCCTGTGGACACGGCCATGGTGTCACGCTCTCATTTTGGTGTCACGCCACATGTCAGTCACTCAGCACCGCGGTGAGAGGCCAGCACTTACCTGCCTCTCACACACCTGCCACATGCAGGACTGAGGAGGCGAAGCTTCAGGCAGTCAGTGCTGACGAAGCTTCTTAAACAAGAGGTTTGAAAAATACAAACTCAGTGGAGGGACAGTGAACCTCTCAGCAGCCTATCAGGTAACATGACTAAAGCTACATTAGTACTTCAGTGTTTGGGGTTACGCCATACTGTTGGTTGCCACGTGAATAGGCTCTGTTGCTGCTACGTGCTCCTGTTACCTGCAACTTAGAGTCACAAGGAGATTACAGAACCATGATTGGTCAGTTTGGAATGTCGGCCTCCTCACTGTGATCCATATCTGTCAGTGTCTGTGTATGAAATCATACAGTGACTGCACAGAACAGTCTGTCTCATGTTCACAACAAAGAATGAAGAAATCTATCACATATGCACAGACACACACAACCACTCTAGACAAATGCAAAATACGTCACCATGAAGATGCTCAGCTCAACTCTACTCCTGCAAATCGAGTTACAACCTGTCAAAAACAACATAACTTAAAGATCCTCTTTGCAGGCTTTAGGGGGATCTATTGGAAAAAAAAGAAATCTTACTGCAAGTTCAGTTTGTTGCAATCTGAAACCTCACCACTAAGTGGCAAAGTTAATCCGGCACATTATTCATTTATTCATTTTTCATAACAGCTTATTCTTTGCAGGGTTGTTGGGGGTTGGTGGGGGTGTTAGGGTTTTGGGGGATGGCAATCCCAGGTGACGTTGGGCAGGGGTGGGTCTCACCCTGGACAAGTTGCCAGTTCATTGCAGGGCTGACATATAGACACAAACAACCATTCATGCTCACATTCACACTTAAAGGCAATTTAGGGTCAACAATTAACCTGCATTTCTTCGGACAATGGGAGGAAGTCGGAGTACACGGAGAAAACCCATGCAGACATGAGGAGAACATGCAGGAGGAGAACTGCTCTGCACAGAGCAGAAAGTAGAATCCTCCTGATGTGAATGGACCTGTATTCGAACCCAGGACCTTCTTGCTGTGAGGCAACGGTGCTAACCACTAAGCCATTAACTCTCAGTCAACTACCTATTATAAAAAAAGTTTGCTCTTTAAAGACTGAAAAGTATTAATTTAATACTAAAAATGACCTTAGAAAAGTTACATAACGTAGCTGAACTGCTGTAGATAAGAAAACATGTTGCAAAGCATTCTGTGTGCTGGTGCTGGGGAACAGCACCACAAATCCTGCTTGTGGCCAAAAATATATTACACCCATAGTGATAAGAAGAAGTCTTTGTTGTCACATGTGCTATTATAACATAGTAAGATTTGTTCTCTGCATTTGACCCATCCTGATTAATCCTAAGAGCAATGGGCAGCCAGCGTAAAGACTCAATATTGCGAGATGTTTTGGGGTCTGCAACTTTCAGCTTTCACAGGAAGGAAGAGAAAGGATAGCAGATGACTGGTTGAGCTTTCTGAGGTGTTTGAGAATGAGCTTTTAATACAGTACCTTCCACTTTGAAAGAAATTGGTCCCTGGCGCTCCTTCTCCAGCTGTAGGACAGTGCTGCGGTCAAGGGCAATATCAGGAGAACTATATACATATATATATATATATGTGTGTGTGTGTTATATGCTATATGTTATATGTGTGTATCATGTTTTTGGTGGTGGGGGAACCTGAAGAAAACCTGAAGAACATGCAAACTCCAGACAGAAAGGCCCCGTCCAAACCTGGAAGTGAACCCAGGACCTTCTTGCTGTGATGTGACAGTGCTCACTACTGAACCATAATGCTGCACTACCATAAGAGTGAATGGAAAAGTTTCTGTCAATATTAACCCCAGTGCTGTGCAGATTATGAGTAAAGACCAGGTCTGATATGTGAGTTTAGTTTTGTGGTGCTGTCAGCTCTATAACATACTTGAGGTACGTGTAGCGGAACTACAGTTAAATCTTTTGTGTCAACCATCGCTGTGCTGGTGGCTCAGTGAGGCTCCACTTCAAGCAGAGCAGAATTTTGAGACAAACGACTGCGTACATGCTATGGATGACCTGGAATCATCTGAGACATTATTGATTCGGATGGGGATGATCGAATCTCTCCTCCATCTTTGACTGCACACTGTTCAACCCGTCTTAAAGCCATTCAGATCATCTGAACGAGCTCAGAGCACCCAAAGATTGTGGACCAGCTCGATCATCTCACTGCCTGTGTGTCTGCTTTACATTAATAGATTTCTGCTGTGCTCACCTTGAGACTCACAAAAAACACGACCGCAATGATGAGAACACACTGTTGCATCGATAAAAGCACGACTGTGAGTTTCTACAAGAAACAACATCCACTGACCCTCGACTTCTCCTCCACTCCCCAGCTCATTAAGGCTGCGGCTGAGTGCAGTGGGCTAATTGAGTGAATTGTCTAACAGTGGACAGTGTGTGTGTGTGCGTGTGTGTGTGTGTGTGCGTGTGTGTGTGCGCGCGCTCCACCACGTTCCCTTGGATTGTTGTTAGAGCCCGGCTCCTGACAAAACCAGCCTAGGCCCTCAGTGCCTAGATAACGAGCTGCATGCCTGACAGGTGTGTCGAGATTAGGGGCGGGCTGTTCCCCAACACCCCCAATACACACACACACACACACAGACACAGACACACACACACACACACACACACACACACTCACAGCCATCACCCTCCACCCCACCATCATCCCATCCTCTTACAGTAAACATCCCCATCAGCCTGCCTGCCCACTCTGGGGAGCAAAAGGAGAGAGCATGTTTGACATAATTAATTGGCTCTTTCTATAAAGTGAGTCAAAAGAGATGAAAAGGGTTATCGGGCTGAAATAATTAATTTGGAACTAAATTCGCTGACAGTTGTGTTCTCTCCACAATTCACCTTTTTTTCTCTCATCAGTGCCTCTTGAATGACGAAGGACTCGATACTGGCTGGCCTGAAAATGAGAGCGTTTTTAATGAAATATGGCTAAAAAGGAATTTAATTAATTTCAACCTGCAGAGAAGGTCTTGCTCTTATACATTTTGCGTAGATTATTGCCTTTCATTATGAGGCTAATGTAGCAGGCATTTTATTCCAATTAATTTGAAATGAAAGAGGAAATTATGTGGATTAATAATGGCGGGGGTGGTTACACACATCTCTTCAATTACCATCCGTATAGTGCCCTCTCCATATCTTACCATCACAGTAATTAACGGGTTTCTGGAGCCGTATTATAGCAGTCAATGAAAAGAGTTTGCTATCGCTGCGAGGACAGAGAGCCCCTGCTCGGATCATTCACAGGCTCAATGAAAGGCCGTGACTGGGATCAGTTAGGTTGCTGATTCTAATCACAGGCGTTCATTTAGGCGACCTCTCACACTAAGGAGACGGCCGACGTTCTCAAATTGAATTGATGAAAGCTAATTTGCCCAAATATTCGCCTGCTTGCTGCTGAAATGACCCTTTTGTTCCTTCTCGCTGCTGAATGTTGAACTGTGGTAACAACTGTTGAGAGTTTATTGTGTGTTTGTGAGCAGCTGAGTGTGTGTTTGAATGTGGTGACACACACACGCAGGGAGGAGGAGGTGCTGTGTTCGTGGCTGCTGCTATCACCATTAGTGTTAATTATGTTCTTTGTTGAATGGACAAAGGGGGAGTAATTGAATCCATCACCACTCACTCTTTTTTTCGACCTGCTTTGACCAGTAACGTTAGAAGTGAGTCTGATTTGTACGCTTTCAAAAATTTGCCATTTTCATACAGTTCACATGAAGCTGACGTGCATCAGTTTCAGAAATGTTCCTGTTTATTATTTCAAAACTTGTACCACATGTTTAATTGGTTGTTAACCTAAATTTGAAGGCTTACCTCCTCCTCTTTCTCAACAACTTTTAAAATTGGAGTCCCACAGGGGTCAATACTGGGATTTCCAATGATCTGGTTCTTTATTCTTTTATTTGTTCAATTGTCACATTTACTGCCTGTAAAATACAACAAGTAAGCTGCAGTACAGATAAGTGCTGAACTGCTTGTCAGTATA
>JAQLOL010000005.1:28077557-28087706 GCA_029783665.1 Naso thynnoides | reverse complement strand
TGCTCGTTAAAGGATCCAATTAATCAGAATGGATTGGCCATTACAGGTCAGCAGACAGGGCGCCCTAAAACAGTTGGCCTTTAGTTCATCTCATATGTGGCTCTAAATGAAGACTCGCTGTACCATGACTCCATAATGTCCCCGTGATGTGCCATTAACATTTAGTGCTCCAGAGAAGATATAGAGCAGCACAGCAGGCGTGTAGATTATCCGTATGACTGCTGGACCTTCAGTCCTGAAGATGTGTCATGGTTCAAGTTACACGGCCACCTCGTGACGTCAGAAAATTCAAAAAATCGACAAATTTAAAACATTATTACTCCATCTGCTGATGGGGGTCATGGGATGAAGCTGAAAGTTTTCGAAGAGCAATTAAATGGATCATGTGATGAAATATGTTTTAATCAAATTGCTTTTCAAAAAATTTATTAAACAAATACCCAAAAGGATCGCTCATCCAGATGGCAGAAACAGAACCAAAAGTAATTTGTCAAACATGTAGAACCGTGACTTTTAAGAACCCGACAACAGGATCCACGTGTCCTTGAGCTTCCCAGGCTTCGTCTGGTACAAGAGTTCAGTGTGTCTGGCCTGTAGAAGTGGTCTGTCTTCCCTTCTGACACCGCAGCAGTGATTTAGGCTCAGTGTTCACTGGGAGCCTCTTTGATAGCTGCTACTGCGAAGCAGATGCTCGGGAGGAATCACCAGTCACAGAACTTGTTGTTGCTCTATGACTCATATGCTCCGGTTTCGAAGCTCTGTTTGTTGAAAACTAAGCTTGTTATGATGAAAGATCAGACATCTGCCAGCATCTACCTGCTTAAAATCTCAGAATACAACTGGTGCTGTGAAACTCAGAGACACATCATCTGAGCACGACTGGAAGAAGAAGCTTGTTCTGCGAGCTGAATCTCCCAGTGGACACATTACCTGTCTTCCTGTGTTTGGGCGAAAAGACTCTAGGGACCATGTGCAGCGCTGGTGGTACAGACCTCTTCTTCATCTTCTTCTTCACACTTTAAAATCACATTCTCCCTGCCTCTTCTGCAAAATCAGAAGCAGAACTTTGAGGAGCCGAGTGTGGAGTAGAAGTGTAAGAGAGACAGATGGGGATTTGAAAAGCCGGAGGGATGGAGAGCAGACGCAGGGATTGTGTAAGATGAATGATAAGCTGCTGAAGAGCACTTTCTAGTGGCACGACAGAGGACTAGCATGTGAGGTCAGGCTGCACCACACACACCTCTGCTGGGTGTCAAACAGAAGAAGGTAAAGGTGATTATTTTATATCACTGAGATGCTGAACAAGATCTCAGATTTTCTAAAACACATCCTGCAGCTCTCCTCCTGACATTCTGCTTCCTGCATGGAGAAAGAGATCCAGCCTCCATTTTTTTAATCAGATCATCCTCTAATAAGTCTAAATATTAGGATACGTTCACTTTAGTCTGCTGTGAGGTTGGCTCCTCTTCCAAACTGAGCATCAGTAAAAATCCATCCTGGCCCACAATGCATCAGTTTATGATATCACAAGGAGCGACTGAGCGCTCTGCTCTCTCGGGAGACGGGAGGTGCAGAGAGAAGATAAATTATCAATCCCACAGTTGCTATTGTGCTTTTAGCACGTCGAGAGGCCACATAGCGCACCGGCTATGTCATCCTCACCAGCTCCGGCTGTGAAATCCTCAGTTAGAGGAGCCAGTGTTCGGATAATGTGTATGTAACCGATGTCCCGGTGATGAGCTGCTCAGTCTGCTGCTCCAAGAATAGAGCTAAGTTAGGTTTGTCACAGAGGGTTTCTTATGTGGGATTATATTTTAGACCAGAGTGCATGAGAGGGCAGAGTGCAGCAGGACGGGACCGATGTGAATGTTTGGCACATATGTTAGTGCTAAACTTTACTTGGAAAATAAATCCTAGTTAAAAAGGGTTTAATATTCAGTGTTAATTCTGTGAACGTATCTCTGAAACAGCAGCTCCATCATCGGAAAATAGAATGCTAGACTAAGAATAACTTTGATATGAATGAGTGTTCACTTCAATATCAGTCAAATAATCTGATCTAATCCTTATTATTGAATTATTTTCATGGTCAAATTCATTGCTTAAGTGCTGCAATCAGTGCATACTCTTAAATATATTTGCATTTTGCTAAATAAAAGGAATGAAAAAGAAAAACACAATATAGTGTCTGCATGCTCTCTTTTCTCAGTATCTGCAGTTACAGTCCTATATCACCCCCATAACTATGAATTTATTATTAGTTTGCTTATTTTCTTTTGTAAATGTTATTTAAAGGTTTCCTTGGGAGTCTTTGGAGTGCGAATGTTTGAACGTGTCATATGAAGGACAAAGATGTTACCACAAATAGGCTATACAAATCAGTTCAATTTATTTGGATTTTTCTAGATTTGACCATTAGTGCTGAAGGCGATGCACATTATTAAACTGGGATCACTGGTGAACTGTTGGTGCCCTGTAAAGGAAGAATGCTAAACCACAACAAACAGGATAATAAAGATCCTTCCAAGTTCCCAGAAATGACTAATTCAACAAGGCTGTCTGCTGTAAATTCAGCGTTTGGAATAAAACAGCTTGTAATTCAGAGAGAACAATTGAAATAAGACTTGACAGACTGAACAGATGAACCTTGTTCCCAGAGGACCGCGGGTTCAGCTGAGTGAGTCAAAGCTTTTGGCTCAACGTCTCCTCTGATAGACAACTTTTCAGCTGCTGGGACGCCGAGCCAAGACTACACAATCACAGACAAGTTGAATCTGCATGCAGCTCATTAACATGGACGCGTCAAATAATCTGATTCCAGCAGCAACGAGTCAATCAGTGCAGATCAATGTGGCATCAATGTCACCCTGTCAAATACTGACTGAAGAGAGGAGCTGACTTTTTTTAAAAAGCCAGGGAGGAAAACATGAAAGGACTTTTTAATTTTTCAGTCACCTGATGAGAAAAAAATCTTATATTTGCAGGATTCATGCTGCTGTTTGAAAACGGAGTCAGCAGACTGAGAGAGGACTCATCTTTCATTAGGATGAGAGATTCTCCAACGTCTTCATGGCTCCTGTGGGTTGATGAACAAAGCTAATTATCTGTCAGGAGCTCAAGCTGGTTGGCTCAATATTGTCTCCATTACACCAACGCAATGTTCACACAAAAAGAAACTGAGCAATGAGAAGGAAGGTTTTTACTGACCATAGAAAGATTTATTTATTTATTTATTTAAATTTCAATCTAAGGATAAAACCCTTGAGATGCACCATCCCGTTTTCGAGGGGGTCCTCAGATACAAGCAACCAATTCTTATCTCACTCTGAAACTGAAAGAGTATTAAAAACATAAAACAGATTTTTTTTTGTCTTTTTTTTTTTTTAACTATTTCATCAGTGGATTAGACATTTTTTAAATGTTTAATTCATTTTTTATATTTTGAAAATTAAATATTTCTTCTATTTATTCATGTAATTGTTAGAAGTTGAAGCTGCATCAGCTAAAAAAAAAAAGACGAAGTTAACAATTCATGAATTTATTGAGATATTTAAGGCGTCACTTGAGATGACAAACACACAGCTTCTTACCAGTTCTGCTCAGCAGAATCTTTTAGTTTCTGTTTGCACATTGTTTTGGTTTTTTTGGTTCATAAACTCAACTTTATCGAATCTACTAAGTTAAATAAAAAATTTAAAAATTTAAAAATCCTTAGAAACACACTGTACACTTCCTGTCCAAACAGCAGACAAACAAACCGTTTCTCAAGCCAGTGGAATTAAACAAATGTTAGCTAGCAGGTTAGCTAAAAGAGATTTGACTGTTTTCTCCGTTCCCAATAAAGTAAACAACATATTTTCCAGCTCATAACTTTTTGTCCTTATGTTTAGTGTTCTGTTGCTTTTCTTGTTCTGCAAAAAAAAACAACCCTCTTTTCACACTGTAAAATATGAAAATATTTTTCATCCTGAGCTGAGTTTTCCCACACGCAATAAAATATACAATAAATGGAGCCACAGAGACGTTATTCATTGTTTGTGGAGCACCTTTTTGATGCCTCAAGTTTGGCATTATGGCCGTCGCCATATTGTTTTTCTTGAGTGAGCCTTGTTTATCATAATTTATTGGGACATTTAATGTGTGTGTGTCTGTGTGTGTGTGTGTGTGTGTGTGTGTGTGTGTGAGAGAGGGATGCAGGTGGATTCCAGCCGCTCACCTTTAAGTTGTTTTCATAGACTGACTTAATTTCAGACAGCGACCCTGGAAAGGCATGTCGAGGCCCAAACCAGAGGAATCAGAGGGAGAAGGGGTGGGAAGATAATTACCTGCCGACTCTCAAATGTTTTCACCTCGAAAGGAAGCGGTTTCTATTTTTTTCCAGCCAGGATATCACTGATGTAACAATTAGAATTCAGGTATCTCTTTTATGTCACCTCTAAATTGAAGCTGGGTTCCCTCGTCAAATGTGTGCAGGGAAATTCCTCCTCCTCCTCCTACTCCTCCTCGTAGAGCTCCAGTGCTTGGAGGTAGAGCACGGGGCAGCATGGAGGCATCATGGCCGCCTCCTCTGGCGTTTTCTCACATGGGGCCTTGGAGATGAAGCAGCGCCGGCTGTCAGGCTGTACACCCTGTTCCTCCTCAGGTGCTCATGTAAACAACCTCTGCTGCAGGCCCTGTAACAAGAGAGCTCACTTTCCACCTCACAGCACCACACGTTGTTCCTGTTAGAGATGCATTCTCTCCACGCAGGTTTCCCTTCTAATCGGGGGTGTCAAAGACAGAGGAGGGAGAGAGACGGAGAGGAGGAGGGAGAGAGGGGAGCATTTCACAGGAGACGCCTGAATTCACGGCTCTAAACTCTACATACGAGCAGCCGAGTGTCGCGGAGACGAGGAACTGTCAATCATGAGGCACCCGCCTGTGCAGGGCTCACATGGTAGGCTGCTGCAGGATGAGACAATGTGCTCCCACATCATTTACACACTCGAGTGGGAGAGAGTCGTACGTCTGCAACTGGAACAGATTGTTATATGTGTGTTTTGAAGGGTGGGAATTATTCGCAATACGAATGAATACATGTCTGTTGTTTACGCAGATGCTGAAGGCACTGACTCCTTTCTGGGCCATAACACACACTCACGCCTCTGCTGAGTGCTGGATCACTGCAGTCCTGCCTGGATGGTAACGACCATTTAAAGCCGGCGCAGACCAGAGTTCATTCCAGTCATGATAATCCAGGAAATGCAGGAAAAGAGTGTGTGATGGAAAAGAAAGCTGTTTTATTTCACATACTTCTGTGCTGCACGTGAAAACTATAGAGGATTCACTTTCCAAGTGAAGTTTGATAAGAGGGGTGGAGATCTCAGGGTAACTCACAGTACGATATGATACAATACAACACAACGTGATACGATATGATACGATATGATACGTTATGATACGATACGACACAATACGATGCAATACGCGATGTGTGGCCCACGCTAATGATAGTATCATGATAAAGCAATTCTGCAATAATTGATATATTAGCTAGACAATCATAAAATGATCGGCTACATCATGAGATCTGTCTAACTAAAGAATATAAATTGCATACATTACATATCAATACAAAAATTTTGATTGACTCGATGATGTTGTAAATGCCAAAGGGGGCTGAGACTTCAGACCATCTCCTAGCTCTAAATCCTTTTCACCGCTGTCTGTTATATCCTGATGTTAAGTTCTTTTTCAGCCAATTAATTTCTGTTCACATTATCCACATTCAAGTTATGAGCGCCATCACAAGGACACGTGAGGAAGTTACGCTGGTGAGGGAAATTTGCAGCAACGTGTTATTTTAATCAAAATATTGATATTTGACACCAGCGATTCAATAATTGCATTTCAGTAGTCAGGACGACAATATAGTGCTGTATTGATATTTTGTTTGTATATTTTATAAAATCTGTTTATAATAAGGAAACTACCATAGCCTTGGGTTAGAGGTTAAGACTCCCACCATGAACACTGCATTGACTATTTTATCATTATTTACTGGGGACTACGGATGGAATTTAGCGGCAAGCTAACTCTGGTATATTTACATGTTTAGAGTACTCTGTACTGTGAACATGTCCATGAATGTACACTGTACTGTCCAAATAAACTATAAACTAAACTAAACTAAACTACTACAAGCAATGACAAAGACTTAAAATACCAGAAGAATACTGGAAGAAAAAAGATGTTAATAATCCTGCATTCTTAATCCTAAGAGTCCAGATTGGTAGCTTCTGCTCCTCACCATGTATGGAGACTGGGGACCCCCATTGGCCCTGGAGATGGAATATAACGTTGTGTACAGCCGCACACACTCATTATTGGGCCTACACTGGCATCAATACAACATGAAAGAACAGCCTAACAGCCACAATATTATTTTGAAGGAGTTTAAGAAAAATATGACCAGAATTTATAAGATAATGGGTTAAAATTACAATTTAAATTTTTTTTATTTTTTTTATTTTTTTGGTAGCCATCTTCCAAAAAAACCCCTATGTGTCTCGTGACCCCCACTTTGGGAACCATTGGCCTAGTGTGTCCTTTTTGTAGCCCAGCAGAGGGTTGGAGTGTGGAGGTCAGGGTGGTGGGTGGACGTGTTTCACATCAGAATTTCATTTAGAAGGCCAAAGTTTGCTTTTTTCCTTTTTATTCACCTTTGAAACAGACACTAATTCACCGTAGTGTAACTATAAGCAATATTCGTGTGACTTTGGGACTATTACAAACATCATTTTGATGGATATATTGTGTGCAGAGGGGCTGCTATGTGGCTACACACTAGTGGCAACTTAGCTAATTTTTAACATGCATCTCAATGTTTTAAAACATTTCAGTATGAATCTTCATAAATGTATTTGTTTTACCTTTTTGCTGGAAGAGCGCCTTGGATTTTTCTCTTTTTCCGTTTTTAAAGTTACGCTAGTTACTTTAAGATAGCCTTTGTAAATTAAAACACAGAAAACAAGCTGTTCTCTTTATATTTGCACTTTCAGCCAAAACCAACAGAGGTTTTCAGCAAAAACAATGTTGTGCTTGTAGACAAAAACAGGAACAAGCCAGTGAACAAAGATGATCATGGCTAATCCAGATTTCTTTCTCAGGTCAGTTGAAAACAAAACAAAAATGTGAGTAAATTTTGGGTTTATATTAAACAAATGACGAGAGACACAAGTTTGCCACGTTACCTTTAAGAGTAATGAAATGTCATTTTTAGCTTGTTTTAGCCTAAAAAGCAATTATAACACATTTAACCAACAGTGTGTCTAAAACTGTACACTTCCATAAGTACACCTCAGTGTAGTACACTATGTACACTATGTACTTCTTGCGTGGAGCACTAATTTCAGCAGGGTAGTGTTGTCCCAAATCCTGCACTACCGTTTTGCACTTACCAAAACTGACTTTTTTTTTTTTAAACTGCCTTTGCTTCCTCTTCTTTTTTAACAGCGAATTGCAAAACGGATGGTGGAGCATTATATTATTATTATCATCAGCTCAAAACAGAAACACAAAACTGGTGAACTATAACTTAATGCTGGTACAGCGTATTGTCTGCGGCTGTTGCTGGCTGTCTAACTTACTGAGCAAACACTAATGTTAGCTGCTGCATTTTCTGTGTATTTACAGCTTGTCAAGCCTCTGACTGCAAATCTAATACTGAAGAATTTTCTTCTGTAAAGATGACAATATGTTGCATATGAACCAAACATATGGCACAACATCAACACCTGATTAAAATGCCTCGATGTAGCTAGGAGCAAGTTAGCTGGCTCGCCAATGCTAACGTTAGCTCACAAAAACTTTGATAAACTTTGAAACTTGGAACACAAATGAAAAATTTGTGATAGCTATTGTTATGTCACCAAGATAATGATGCTTGAGTGTGAGAAGTGTCCAAACTTCCACACTCAGTTTTTGTACACTGCATTTTCCCATATTGTCAATGTGGTGCACTTGAATAATAAGAGTTTAGTAAAGCAGAACGCAATTTGAGACACACAGCAAGTATTTTAACTGCATGCTGGAGTCCTCACGTGCATATATTGCAGAAAGTAAAAACTTAAGACTTCAGAACACATTACGATAAATAAGAAAAGACATACTTTATTGTCCACTTAGGGAATTTTGCTCTGGACTCCACAAATTTGTGGGCATTTTAAATGATCTGCATGATGTAAGGATAATGCTTTAGGTGCACCACATCCATATAAAGTGCAAGACATAAACTAAACTTTCACAGCGTAAAATTGTAACTGATTACATGTGTGATGTCATCAGTTCTGGCGTTTGATGTGAGGATTCTTGTTAGTTTTATCGCGCTCATTTTAAAAGCCCTCATTGGAGGAGACTCCTGACTACATTAAGCTACAGATCATGCTCTCCTAGATCTGCTCCGGGGCTCCATATCCGCACTTATCTCTGGCAGATGATTGACAGGTCGGGGTTTATTTCCCCTGAGACCGCCTCCTAACCCCCCTGTTCTGCTCTCATTGGATGATCCCCCCCTCCTCGCTCTCATTACACCTCTTATCTCTGTGCACTGCTCATAAGGTTTATCTTTTTAATTATGTCGACGCTAACCTGCTGAAGAGGCTGCATGAGTGTCTATCAGTGGCCAGGGTCTCCTGTGTTCCAGACCTTTCTGCTGTCTGGTCTCACACACACACACACACACACACACACACACGTACACACTCATGTTGGTCCCACATGGGCCAAGCCTCCCTCTGTTTCCTCTCATACAAAGCTGAACCTTTGTGTTCAGGGTCTACTGACGAGAGATAACCCGTTCATGCACCGGCTCAATTATACATTCTCTTTCTCTTCCTCACCTGCTTACCCTTCTGTTTATCCATATTGTTCCTCCTCTCGGTCTCATTTCCTTGCCTGGAAGCGGTTTCAAAGAGGCTTTTTTTGGGGAGGGGGGTTGGCACAGTTCACAGTTCAAGGTCAACAAGCTCTCATGAGACGTTTCAACACGCTTATGGCCGATGTGACGGTGCTTTCCTGGTGTGGCAGGGATCCTGACTCGGCTCGGAAAGGGATTAAAAGGCTGATTTAGATACCGCTGGTGTCAGACGTCAGCCGCCATCATTGTGACCCAACAAATAGGTACTTATTTTGGTCCAGCGCAGTCGTTTCCTTATGATTTGTGTGTGCTGGAGGTGTACAGGCGGAGCTTTTCCAAAAAGCATCCGCCAGTGAAAGACTGGATGACATCACCCGTGAACGAGGGTTTTAAAGGGGCAGTAGGGGTCAAGTGCCCCGGCAGCAGGGGAACATTTAAAGCCATCAGCCCTCTCACCCCTCTTCAGGCCGGGTCTGCCGGGGCTCCATGTCGGCCTGCAGGCACCCTGGGGTTTAACATTCAGCCTGTGAGCACGCAGCAGCCACAGGAGGCTCCTGAATAACACAAATCATTGTCTCATAACCACAGCAGAAACTACAAGGTCAGAGGTGAAATCACTTTTAATTCAGGAAGTAGATTTTCCATTCACGTGCAGTGTGTGGAGGAGGAAGACAAACACTAACGGTAGCACAACTTATTGTTTGTGACGCACGATAAGGACTTTTTAGTGGAGATAAATGATTGTTTCACAATTTTGTTTTAAAGGTTAAGACGCTTCAACATCTTAATTAGATTTAAGATAAGATGATGGTTTGACTTAAAAAAAAACCTAAATCTTAAAGCTGCTTTATGTGACATTTCAGCACCAATTACAGTAGATTCCTCACTTTGATATTTTAAGTCAATGCTCATAATGTTGCCATGCTCTCTTGTTTCATAGCATTAACTAGACATCAACTCCACCAACACAGCACTTGTCTGACCTCCTTTCAGTAATTATAGCCTCCTGTAACTGGTGCTGTGTAACTTTAAAAAAGGGACAGCATTGGTTCAGGAGGTGGTTTCATGTATAGTGAATGGTAACTTGTGTCATTATGGTCTTAAAGGACCAGACCTTCAAGACCATAGTACTTCATGTCATTAGCCATGTTTCCATAGACATATTTGATGGGCATTTTTAAATACTGTGTCAAAATGGTAAATGGAAACTGCAATATTTTAAAAAAGTCCTCAATTTCGAGGGGGGGGGGGGT
>JAQLOL010000005.1:28063051-28077457 GCA_029783665.1 Naso thynnoides | reverse complement strand
GCTTGAGGCTACTGCAAAAAATGGGAAATAAAAACAGCTGTTTAGAAAAATAACTGGTGCTGCAACAAATATTTATCCGCTGTTTCTGCTCCTCGAAAGAAGTAGTACAAGAAGCGGATTCCTCCGTCTTCCCAGATATTCCTCCCCAATGGCTAAACATGACTGATGACAACAAAAACAACATTGTGGAGCGATGTGGAGAGTGACACATTCAAAGTTTTCATCAAAAGAAGATAACAGCGATTTTAAATGGAAAATAGTAACAGAATGCCGCAAAGTTTTGTTGCAACCTCTGCAACCTCTACTTCTGCTGTTTATCACATCCACATGTAATGTTGCCTACACCGCCACCCTCTGACCAAACTGCTTTGCAGGATATTTTGATCGCTCCAGACCAGTTGTTGGAAAAGCTCCTAATTTGCAAAAGTTCACTTGTTACAAAAGTTCACTTAAAATTCGCTTTATAATTAATGGAAACATGGCTGCTGTCCTTTATCAACATCGGCCACATAGGTTAGGCTACATTAACTCTGTTTAAAAAAAGCTTTATCTATGAGAAATTGTGTTTGTTTACATTTTGTCCATATTCAGTAAACATTACAGAAAGAACCTAAAAATGTGTGAACTTAGTGAAAAAGAACATCTGTCAAAATCCCTCTTCATGCTAAAATTGAGCTAGGAAGACCGCGCCTGTAAGGAACAATTTTTCCAGGTGTTGTAACTTTGGTCTTGACGGCTCCCGGCTCCCCTCTCCCTCATTCAGCGATTTTTGACTAAGTAAATGCAGACATTCTCTTTAAAAGGATGAATTACCTATACCTAGCAACTTTCACGTGTCTTATAGTGATTCTATACCGTGTTTCAATATGAATGGCAGTGCATGGGGTTTGAAAATGCAGTCTGACATCTACTAAAGTAAACACATGGTCACATTTTAACAACATTTGTAGAAGACAGAGGAGATCTCTGCTGATGGGGAGAAGTTAAAGATAGACTGGTATGCTCCTTTAAAGTCTTCACTAAGATTAGAAAAGCACATTGTAAATTTATTTAATTTACTATTTAACAATAAAAATTAACTCATTATTTCACACAGAATTCAAACCTGTGTGAATCTCGTCTGTTTGAGTTGTCCATCCAAGCACCTGCTGACACTGACTTAACACTCTTTATATTCATGCTTGTTAGGTTTTAAAGGCGTGCTGAGCGTCATGAACATAATGTAAAACTCATGTCCAGGAATTCACAGATTAAATATGGTGACGATGTCATAAACAGCCTGTTCCTGCGCTGCTCTTTATGTTTTCTCGACATGAATCTGAATGTACATGTGAATGAATCAGCAGCAGCAAAGCGGACAGGAATATTTCCACCCTGAAAGACGATGGATGAAGGATGAGCCACCTTGTGAAATTCACACCTCACAATCCCAATCACAGCCTCTTTTCAAACACTCCCCTGCCTTTGCCATCTATGCTTGTTGACAATGAAGTGTGCAGTCTGTCTGGCACGATATCAGAGGTGAATGTGGAGGGAGGGGGGATAATTGATTTGACTTTGGAGGCAACGAATCCCTGCGAGGTTTGAGGGCGAACGGAGGAGGAGCAGCCACGGAGTGTGTAATCACTGGGTATCCATGACACCACAGACAATAAGCCCTCTTAATAAGCCTAATCTCCATCATTGGGATAGAGGAAGAAGCAAGAGAGCCGAGAAGGCAAGGGAGAGCGAGCGGCGGCCCTTTTATGTCAGCTAAATTGGTTTTTCTGGCGACTTGTAGCAGGGATTAAGCACAGTGTTAAACCCTTTAAGTGCCCCTGAATACCTTGATATTCATGAAAGCTGGTCACAGCTCAGGCAGACGCACTGACGAGAACATGCACACATTCGCCCACAGTGCAGAGCTGCTACTTTTTGTTGTAGGACATGTTTTTGTTAAGAAATAAAATGAAAAAAAAAGAAAAGTCGTAAATGTTTTTACACTGTTAATTTGTCTTCAGTGTTGAACGTCTCGTCACTATGTAACTGTTAGAAAATCCATTGAAAGTGGCCTATTGTTTTATGATCCTGAGTGTTCTGTTGCAGAAGTAGGAAAAACTAACATTCCAGTCTTGACACATGGACATTGGTTGTGTAACAGTAAGCTGTTTTATGTGTTTCACTCTGTATGTTGAGCTAAAATCCTAAACTTTTTAAAGGCAACCTTTTCTGCTCGTGACTGTTTATTTTCATGTCAAGTTACAAAATGCATATGTGGCGTGTCATCACACAACCTGTAGCTTATAGCGCTGCTATCAGGTGTGAAAAAGTGATTGTATGTTGAGGAAGAGCAAAAAGGCAGTGAGCTCTGCAATAAGCTTAGAACCTTGAGTTTTAACATGTAACACGAATACTGCCTGTTTGATTTTTAAGCTCAAAAATGAAGCTTTGTGCTCTTAGGGTTAGGGTTAGGGTTAGGGGTGGTTTAACATTATTTTTTCTCAAAGTCAATGAAAATACCCAGAGGGAGAATTCATGGAGTCACAGCAGCTAACTGAGGGCGATTTCACTATTACACATTTCTCTGTGGTATTGCCAGTGCAGAACAATTTTGTTGCTAACTAATGCAGAAGAGAGGTGAAATATTTCGATTTTGTTCTGAATTTGTACATTTTTCAAGGTATCAAATATTTTGTCTTTAATAACAGTCAAATCATGAGACTGAAAGCTAATAATGGATGGGATCGAACAGGGAAACAAGAGGAGACAAGGTGACAAACTTCAACATAAACATGAGGTTTAGTATTAGGTTTAGCTGCTAGCTGCTAGCTTAACTCCCCCAGCGCCATCATGACCTGCAGGCTACATACAGCTTTAAAGCTGCTATGTAACACTTTTTTATGCTATTTTGGACCACACACACACACACACACACACACACACACACACACACACACACCATCTTTGTCTCACTCTCTGTCCGTCTCTTCCATACGCACACACACACACACACTGGTAAGTGGATTACACACTGATGATTTGTGTTTGACCAAAAGCATTTAGTCACGGAGCACACAGCAATTCAAACCAAGGATTAGGACCCGAGCATGTCATCCATTTCGTCAGCGAGCATGTCTAATGGCGTCTGTGATTTAGCATGTCATATGTGTCTGTCAGCATACAGGCTAACAGGATGGCATGGAGGCCATGAGCGGACAGAACGAGAGCAAAGCAACTGGATAAACAGCAGCGAGCAGAGAGAGAGTTCACAGCGACTCCACCAGATGATGTGAAACACCAGTGACGGCCTTTTATTACTGTCAGACATTAACCCGCAGGCGTCATGGAGGTTCCTCACTGAATGACACAGCTGTTATGATCTTTATGAGGTTAATTCTTTCATGTTCCTTTGTTTAAATATAAAAAGATATGAATCTGTTTGAATGCATTCTGCTGCTGTGGGTCATCCTGTCTGCTGCTTTGAAAGATTAAGCGTGTTTCATTTTGATCTCTGAAAAGAAAAAACTGAACATTTTTGGGCGTGGTTTGTATGGAAGAGAACTTAAATTTGCTAAATATTATAAAAAGTTTCACAAAATCTTTTATTTTTTGAGATTTATTATATTTTATTCTTTGAGTTAAGAGTTTGGCTTGTTTTTATCTCCCAACAAGGTCTAAGTCAAAGTCTTCTCCTACATGAACAGAAATAAATTAATAATTTACTTATTCTTGTAAATTGTCAGATTTAAATATATTAAGTCTAAAAATACTGGATTCTTCTTCCAAACTTGTTCATTTTTAATTTAAAAGTTAACTCTTTTTATGCTGCCAAAACCTCCAAACCCAAAGAAAGGACCAGAGAAACAACCTCAGTGTCATCAACAGTTTGTTGAGGCTCAAAATTTTTTTTACTAAATTTTGTTACGATGACAGAGTTTCGGTGATGGTTATGATGTAGAAAAGATCATTTAGAACACCAAGACATCAACAAAACGTTTACTTTTAAACCACATTTTGACCTTTTTTTAAGTTAGCTGGATGTTAATGACCGGAAAAAACAGTTTGTGGAAAGTAACTAAGAACATTTACTTTACGTTATGTATTTAGGTGCAGTTTGGATGTACTCTACTTGAGTATTTATATTTACTAACACTTACATACTCTGTGTCCACTACAATTCAGACAGAAATATTGCACATTTTAGTCCAGCATAATTGTTTGATACTGTGGTTACAAATTACTTTACAGATTCAGATTAATAATGCAGATTAAAATCAACAAATACATTAATCGTGATATATGATGAATGATTAGGAACAGCCAAGATCTTATTGATTCTCAGGGGGAAATTTGCAAGCTACACTGCACGATGTAAAGTAATTAAACTGAGCTCCAATTTTAAAAACAGCAACATTAAAATGATGTACACATTATTGCATTAATAATTATTATTTAACACCATACATGCCTCTGAAAAGGGCCTGCATAGTGACTACTTTCACTTCTAGTACATATGTGACATACCGATGATCCTTTGTGCTTTTACTTGAGTAAAATCGGAAAAAACTGGTAAAAACCCCTGAACTGCAAAAATTCTGATCTCCTCTTCCAGCACTCTCTGAAAAATCACCAAACTAGTCATGAGTGGAATAAACAGATTTTTCTGCATAAGCGCGTGAAATAAAACAACCTACCAATTAGCAAAGAGCTGTGACATCAGCACACAGAATAATTCCTAAAAACAGCTTTTGTGAAATGTTTGAAATCTACCTGATGGAAACGAGGAGACGTCAGACAGAGGAGGAGGCGGTGAAGAAAGTCGAGTCGTGGTTGTTTCACGTCTCTCATCCAAACACGCCCACAAATGGTGATGTTTGCAGCCCTTGTCCTTGTCCTGACCCTCTGACCTGCAAAGCTCTGCTCAAACTGCTTCTTCACACCCATTCCAACAGTGACGAACTTCATCTTCACTTGAAATTTAGTTTTGTACCTTTCCCAGCAGAGGGAGGCGATGCGTGGGGGTGGGAGCTGAAATCACCGAGGGGACCGTGACAGTGCCTTTGTATCTTCAGAGCCTCTCTCAGAAAATTTGCTTTGACCTCCATGACCGAGTGGCTGTGGAGTTTGTGTCAGGGCAGGAAATCACTGTATGATGACAATGCCATATGTGATTAGACACAAACTGACTTTGTGCCTGAGCAGCAGCACAGGCTGCCTTTGTGCTCAGCGGTCGACAGCGAGGAGGCTTTTCGAGGCTGCGGTGACGAGCGTCTTGATGAAAGACCTTCACTGCTCCCCCGACACCTTTTGGAAACTGTTAAGAAATGATTTAGCTCTGTCTCTGAGGAGTTTCTCTTATGAGAATATGCTACAGTTGTCTCAAAAGCAGCAGCATTTTCAGCCTGCGGATCTTTTAATCCATCACGTGTGTTGCACAGACATTATCTTTGCTCACAGGTGACTCTTGCATGTTTCCATGTGAGTGTTTGCCAAGTTTGATCCCCGTCTGTTGGCTTTGGTCTTGACCTGTCTTTGCAGCGGTGCCCCAGCCTGTTGGATCCCCACTGGCCAGACGTCTATGGAGATCCGGGGACTTGAACATTCGCCACAAAACACAGCCCTTCATGTGTGACCGGACCTTTGTTCCCCCTCACACACACTCCTCACTTTGATGTGTGTGACTGCTGCCGTCTGTCTGAAACAGAAGAAGCTGATGCTTTTTGGTTTTTTTGTTCAAGACATTTACAACAGCATCAGGTTTAAACTTCTTTATTATTTTTTCTACAGTGAAACACGTCTGCAAACAATAAACTTCATGAAACACCATTGAGATAACGCAAATCAAACAACCTGTAAGAAATAAAACACATCATTGTTTTGCTTCACAGAACCTCCAACGGACCAGCGTTAAATCCTCGGGGTTGGAAGGAAGACACCTTTCCGGGGCCCCTGGTGTATTTTGGTGTTGGGGTTTGTGGGTCGGGGCCCCTGTCAAGCCACATTTGCTCTGAAGCTACCCAGTTGCCATGGGAACATGGTGCCACATGCAGACACTCCTTTGATTGACATACATGTTCCACGTAGACAGCCTGAAGACGACGAAACAATACAGGGCGGAAGTCAGCCATTAGTCTGCTTACAAGTCTTTAACCTCCACTTGATCCCTCTTGGGAAACTCTGTGTGTGTGTGTGTGTGTGTGTGTGTGTGTGTGTGTGTGTGTGTGTGTGTGTGTCACATCAAACACCATCCATGTGTTTTATTAGATACAGACGCTCATCAATAAGAAAATCAGATCATCGTGCAGCATGTCTTCGAAAATGATTACAGGTGAATTTCCAGCAGAAATCCCTTTTACAATCACATATTTTATCTGCTGTAACTGTGCAGAATAAAATCAAAATGAGATGAGCGCCCTTGTGTTTATTCATCCTGCTCAGAATCACTTCATCCTCACAGTCGGGTGTTGACAGTGTTTGAAGAGCTGCTGTAGGAGACGTGTAGTATTGTGCCCCCCTCTGGTCATTCACGGGCAATGTTTCTGTATTCTTACATGTCAACAGTACATGGACCACAGCAGTGCACACTGAAGCCACAGCCTGTTTCACATATTAAAAAATTACAGGTTATCGTAGGTGTGGATGTATAATAATAAAATCATTTAACACCAGTGCAGAATGAACATCCTGCAGCAAAATACAGGTATTTAAGTGACAAATGTTGGAGGTTTTCAACAACCTTCTCATTGTAATTCTCAACTTTAGTGTAATTTTAATAGAAAACTATTTGTTTCAACTGGAAAAAATGATGCCACTTTACTTAAAGTATCTATCTATAACGCATAATGAATATACAATCATAGCTGAAAGCAGGGTTAACCATAAACATAACCATAACCATAACCACCTATAATGCATTGTAAGTGTGTTCATAATGTGTTATAATGTTTATAACGTGTTGTAATGCATTACAGAGACGGGCTTAATAGAAAGTGTTGGCAAAAAAATCTCTGTATACATTATGGTGTAAGATAATCCTTTATTTATCGCTCAGAAGGAAAATTCAGGTGTTACAGTAGCAAAAACACAAAATGGGAACAATTAATAGAGAAACTTCAAGAAAAAAAATACAGAATAAGAATAGAATAAAATACAAACTTAATTAGACTCAAAGTTTACTTTGGTAACAGCTGGATTCAATGATTTTCCTGTTTTCAGCAAAACAAAGTCTGTGTATTAACGTCTGCTGTACCTGTTATTCCTCTGAGCTTTAAAATCTATTTAAACAGATCAGTGAGCCACACTGTTGCATCACTGTAGGATGCAACATTGACTCTCGCCTCTGTGATGTACAAAAAATATATATCTTTATATATGTAAATAATATAATTCTAGAATATTCAGTTATTTATTTTTTAGGATCTGTTAAAGCAGAATGCAACAGATAAGTTGGGCAAAAAAGTAACGAGAGACGGATGAACATATTGCTTGTTTTGGTCTTTTCATGAAAATCGCTGATAAAAAAAACATGAAATATCATTTTTATCCTTTGAGTAGAAACCACTGGAGGTTACTTTCACACAAACTGAGGCTAACTGCTGTTTAATACACCTGCTGGCTGTTGTTTTCTCTGACAAAACTGAGCTTGAGACACTCAGCTTCAGAGCAGACAGCTGTCAGTAACCTGGCTGATGAGCATCACCACCTGCTGTGCAACTTTAAACTTTCATTGATAAAATGCAAAGAAATATATGAAATACAAGTGTGTGTGTGTGTGTGTGTGTGTGTGAAATGCACACAGCTACAGTCGTGCTCGTTCATTTCTGCGTTCATTCACTCGTCCTTTGTCTGCAGCCGGTGCTCTGTGGATGTAACAGTAGACTGAACAGAGTGTAATGAAAAACCAATTAGCTGCTTTTGGCACCAAACAGCCAACACACTCATCCCACCTGAGACCAGCTTCACATTAATTCTCCTCTCCCCCAGCGGCCCAAGGCCTCGTCCAGGCTTTAACTGCCTCTCATGGCCGTTTTGGGGCTCTCTTATTAAAAGACATGCTGACATGGCAAAGCAGCTATTGCTTTGGCTGGAAATATGACTCCTGGATGTGCTGCGGCTGTGGCTGCGGCTGTGGAGAAGCCACAAAACTCCATTATTACCTCTATTCCAGCTCCCTGTTACAGTGCTGAGGAGAGTGGAGACACTGGTGGAATAGGAGGCTGATTGTGATTGATGGCTTCCCATTAGCAAGTCTGTTATCGCTCCGGCTGGGGGGAACGACCACTGAGTTGTAACACAACACATTACCTGACTCTCTCTCGCAGCCCTGGCCGAGAGCCGCTTAAATAAAATATAGACCCTCTCTCCGAGATCCTCATTCCCTGCTCAAGGCGCTCCGACTGTTATCCCGTCAGCTGTGATTTGCTGAGCATTCCCACTCAATAAACACATCATTAGTATTCATATTAAGTGAAGCCAGTGTTGGAGATATCTGCACGCCTCTGTCTGTCTCTCTCTGCTCTGCAGGCCTGTAAGCCCCGATTGTGGATGTATGCGTCGAAGCTTCACCACCTCTGATTTTTTTTTTTTTTTTTACCTCCTCCTTCTTCCTTTTCTCTTTGGTGCTCGCTGTCAAAATGATTGATTGGGACCAGGGCACAGAGTGTCCTGCATTACCCCAACAAATGATCTGGCCCTTGCTGGCAGACCTTGGCCAGAAAGAAATCAATATTTCACCATTAAAATCTATCAGAGGAGAGTTAGGGCAGCGGCTGTCAGAGGCGACACTATCAAGCCGCTGCAACATTAAACCTGACACCTGCAGCACATGAGTAATCAATATCTAGTGGCTCACAGATCATTTGTGGTCACCTTTTAAGCAGTGATGGATGTCTCCAGGGGCAGTGATTCATGTTGTGACACCGTTTAACAGGGTTTTATTCCAGTTTGGACGGTCATCCCTCAGAGACGGGCTGGAGATGGAGCGCCGTGGTTCCCCGCTCACACCTTTTTCATCGCATTCGGCCTGTCCTCAGCGATTACTGTGTGCCTTTTATAGGTTTTGTGCCCCGCTATGTGTGAAAAACACGTGAGAGAGTACAAGGTCAAACTTTATGAGTTCCAGCAGCAGTGAGGGACCTTGCAAGTTTGACATGGGATCTTCAGAAGGCGACAGCAGGCTGTGGCAGGGGGTACATTTAGGGAAAAACACGAATGTGAAACAAAGCATCAAGTTAAATGTGGTTCAGTTGATTCCAAACGCAGGTGTGCAGCAGTTGTAGTTTAAAATTCAGTTTTATTGTGGAAGCACATGATTAATGAGCAGCGTGAACTAATGCTGCTGTGGAGCAGAACAGAGGATTGTTCATCTTAATGCCTCTGAATGCCACTTTGTGTTTAATTAAAGCTGCACAAGTGAAAAATTTAGGACCCACAGATAGCCTGTTTCCACAGACAGGGAACTGGCTCTGTTTAGGTTGGGCACCTTTTGAATCATTCTGAGCATTTTGACTAAAATGAAATCGGTTTGAAACCTGTCAGCGAAGCTGGAACCTAGTTGGTTTTCCTTGGGAATTGAAGTGGGCTTGTCAGGTTCTACAGGTCCCAGCGTATGACACAACGCCCTCCGTTGATGACGTATCCTTTATCACTAATTCTGCCCTAAACCGGTGGAACGTACGCTGGTTCATGAAACAGCACCAAGGTGTCAAGAATCCTGAGCAGAACCAGTTCAAGCAGCAGAGCCAGTTTGGTGGGAAAAAGCCTGAGCGTAAATGCATCTTGACTTTCATCCTTTAGTCACCACAACTTTACCTAACCAATACACACACACACACACACACACACACACACACGTGACTCTCTTACAAACAACACGTTCACTGCCCCCCTGAAAGTGACGATTTATTGACAATTTGTCTACTTACTTTTGGTCTTATACGGGTCAACATGGGCTCTGCCTTTTCTGAAAACGTGTCACAACTTGTAAACTCTGAGCATTCTGAAAAATTTGACTTTTGAATTTGTAAATGCGACAAGAGGGAGGCGTTAACAAAACTAAAAACAAAAACTTGAATAACAGGAAGAGGAAGGGGGCGTTGGCATGCTCTCTTGAAGGCACCAATAATTTCAACTTGAGGTGGCGAGCATAATGCAAGCATAACGTTATCTAATAACACCTGCTTCAGCAAACTTAACTGGCAAAAACTTACTCATCGACAGTTTAGCGCCAGTTTACAAAAAAAACAACAACATTCTTTTTCCACTAATTCAGCTTGTAATTATAACATAAACATAAAGTTAGGAATAGGAGAAAATTAATCAATAACATTTAACATTAGCATTTACTAACCACATGTGATTTGTCCAAGCGGTGTAGCTGTAGCTTGCTGTCCACAATGATGGACCTTTTTCCTCAAGGTTTTTGACAAAACCTTCATTTTCAGTGACTTAAAGTTTGTGTGGGGATGGGAGTCCAATATGCAGAGAATAAACTATTTTCAAAAATATCCACATACATGTGGACAGGGCCTCAGACTGTAAGCAAGGTGCGGTGAGATCTGGCATGACGAGGTTGATGCGGGTGCTGCAGGTGGCTCGTTCTGCCACCCCGCACAGAGAAAAGGTCATTAACTCTGCATTAAGATGAAAGTTTGGACAGAAACCTGAATCATCTCATAGTGGATTATTAAATTAGTGGATAAAAGTGTCGACCAAAGCATAAAAACAAGTAGTGACCAGGTCTGTGTGGGCAGCAACAGCGGCTCCCTGTGATGGTTGCTCCTCAGCAAATATGCGCGAGCTCTCAACCTTGCCTCCTGACCCTCAGTCTGCGAGAGGAGATAATTGCTTGTCAGGAATAAATAGAGAGATTAATGAATTCATTAGTGGTGGGGAGTTTAGCTCCTCCGAGCAGCACTTACTGCTATGACACATCACGCCTATTGTTTTACTAGCTAGTTAGCCTTGAACAATAACATTCACACAGCAAATTGCCTCATACACTCTTGTAAACCACAGAGAAACGGCGTCCTTATCCTGGAATTTGGCAATAATGCAAACAAAGGCTCTTTAAGTCCCGATTATTCATCTTAATTACTTTTGTCTATACGCGGCCGTGTCTGCAGGAGCTGGAACAAGACAGGACACATTAATCCACATTAGCACTGAACACTGTACCAGTTGATGTGTGCAATTTTGCAGCAGCACGAGTTTGTGTTTCAGCGTTTGTGCCAGATATGTTCAAACACACTTAATTAGCTGGAGCTTTAAAAAGGTTCAAAGCTGCTCTAAAACATGTCCTACGAAACTGTTTGTGCGTGTGCTGACTTTAATTTGTTTCCATTTCAATAACATTTAAGTTTTAATATGAAAAAATTAACACTGATTTACCTTTCTTTTTTTTTTTAATTTTAGGGTTGTGGTTGTGTAAAGCGAGACTCACTTGTATGTCACATGTTGTAGCTTACAGACATGCACTTTATGATTTATAGCAAAATGACAGTCAGTGACTTACTTACACTCTTACCAAAATCAGTAACTTAAATGGTGCATTTTTCCCTGACTCACGGTGTTGTACACCCTTGCTTTAGCTGATGCCAGTAATGACAGTGTAGAAATATCTGGACCAAAAGCAGTATTTCCTCGGGCTGAGCGGTGTATGGAAAACAGGAATTTGCCCATTTAAACAAATAATGCAAGAAAAGCTTGATAACCTGGAAATTTTATGCTACTTTGTAAAACGTAGGTAATTATTTTCATGACAATATAACAGAACTATCAAACTGACTGTGCTAACAGTGCATGTCAGGGGCTGTCAGTAGATGTATAATTTAGTTTAAGTATTGTAAAATTAGTTGAAATATTGATCACCATGAGTCAGGGAGCTGATAATAAAAGTAAAAATTGGAACAAAACAGCATGTCCTGGAGTTGAGCGGTGGATGGAACACAGGAAATAACTGCAAAGCTTCTATTATTCTATATCTTCTGTCATTCAAACCCACTAAAGGTGCAAATCAGGTGAACCTTTGAAATGAGATAAAACTGAAACACGACACAGTCAGCCTTAAAGCAACACTATGTAAATTTGACCGTATCCCACAGCTCCAAAAAACTAAGAGATGCACATTAATATGTTGCACAAAACAGCAATTTTACTAAAACCGGGTCAAATTTTATGGAGAAAATGTCCTCTGGTTTACCCTCTGATGTCCTGCGACTGCTGCCTTTTATTCAGTGGAGCTGACACCAGCAGCGACCCAGTGCTGCAGCCGCAGCTTCGGTCTGCAGGCAGCCTACATGTTGCTTTCAGGAACCTCCGTGAATCACAGAGTTGCGGCTGAGCAGCAATGCATATCTTGTGTTCCCACTCAAGACACCAAAGTTTATAGACATATTATAGACACTGATTATTCTAGGGGATTGTAATACCAAATCCTATTAGCTAAACTGTGCAGAATTTTACCCCTCACACCATCAGGCGTTCCCTCTCCTCTGCTGTCTGGAGAAATGATGCTCGTTTGAAGTGAACCGAGGAATCAGAGGCAATTTCCAAAAGGCCATGGTCTTTATTTCACCAAAAAAACAAATTGCACATGTTCAGAGGCTGCTTTAGTGAGTGGAACTATCACTCCCTGTTTAACCACTACACAAGCCATCCTGAAGGAAGGATAACAATTTCTCATTTGACCAAATCAACTGTTGCTACAGTGCTGATAGAAAACATGTTTTCCCCAAAAACTGCATCAAAAAAAGTTTCTCCATCATGTTTGTCTAAATCTTCTACCTCAATTATTACAAAAACACTGTTTTCAAAGCTGTTAATCTAATTACACCAACCAGGTTTTATCGCAAATTGTTAAAAAAAAACAAAAAAAACCTCCTTTTTATGATCCATCTTTGTTTTTAGTTTCTAGTCGGCAGGTTTCCTTCAGCTCACAGACTTTAAAAGTGCTCAACACTCTGTTTTTTTGTTTTGCTTGCAGGAATAAAGCTGCATTAAAATCAGACTGAGCTTGAAAACGAGACGTGAAGGTTTTCTTCACACTCATAACACCATAAGATTCCTTTATGATCCAGTGAAAACAGGATGCAAATTGTCTAAAACAAATATTCATTTTATCATGTTTAAATTCTAACGTTTTATATTTGTAAATACTCAGCTATTAGTTATATATAATCATACATAAGATTTTTACATGCACCCAAGAGCGATTACTTGCTTCTACTACACCTTCTACCTGCCTGCCTCCATTTTTCTACTGTTATTTTATTTATTTAAAGGGAAACACCAACTTTTTTTTCCTTTGTTGTTTTTTGCCTCCGTCCTGAGTATAGAAAAGGAAGATAAATTCTTCTTACCATTCATCTCTTCTTTCGACTGTGCGTGCAATAACAAGGAAGAGACAAGCAGAGCTCACCCACCGCTAATTAGCTTAGCTCAAATACTGGTAGTCAATGGGAAGTGCTAGCCTGCCTCCACCTGAAGTCTTCAGATAAACTTTCCAACAACTCTAACGGTCCTGTGCGCTTGCTGTGACTTGTTGATCACATTACATTATTTTTAGACTCAGATTAGCACTTTGCGTAGTACGTTATGCATTTCTTCTGCTGCTGCTGCTGTTCACTGACACATATGCGCCCTGTGGTTTACTTCTGGTTCGTATTTGATTCTTAAATCACATTAAGTGCTAATATGAGTCTATAAATAACATAAAGTCTTAAATAAACAAGTCACAAAAAGCTCACAGGACTGTTAAGAGTTGTTGGAAAGTTTATCTAATGTTTTTAGGCAGAGGAAGGCTAGCACTTCCCATTGACCACCAGTATTTAAGCTAAGCTAATTAGCGTTGGGCGAGCGCTGTCTGTCTCTTCCTTGTTACTGCAGTAGAAAGAATGGTATTTATCCTCTTGTCTGGAATTTAGGAGGGAGAAAAATAACAAAAACAAAAAAAGTTGGTGGATCTCTCTAACTCATACGGTTCATGAAGCAAACCCATCAAGCTTGAGTCAAGTACTGTTAAGACCATACATGGAGAAATTTGGCATTCCTGCTGTTTTGGGGAAAGCAAATGCTGCTTCTTGCCCGTTTTTTGACCAGGAAACTGAGAAGGCTGCAGATATTTTAATACATTTCACCCTGAAATGAAGAAAACATAAATGATGCTACATCACAAATGCCTCAGTGTGCCTCGAACTCAACCAGTGTTCATGTACGGATAAAACTAATTTGTCTGTTCTAAATTCCAGATGTTCCACTCACACCGTACACAGTGCACACACAATCTTGCTTTGATTCTTTGGATCTGATGATACTGTTCATGACGAGGGTAGAAAAAAAAACAAAACCTGCAGGTGAACACTGAACACTGCGAGTCCTCACAGCCACATCATGCCTTTATCAAAATGATTTAATGTAGATATAAGCTAA
>JAQLOL010000005.1:28037293-28062951 GCA_029783665.1 Naso thynnoides | reverse complement strand
AGATATAAGCTAATAACATATAATAAAGGTGTGGTGTATAGATGCACATCTTTCTAGATAAAAGTTCACTCGGCTGTGTGTTCTCCACTGACTCGTGAAGGATGTGGAAGAATCAGATAAGAGCAGACTTTAAAACTGATCCCCTGTGACTGTGTTTGGCACAATGGAGCCAAAGGTTTCAAACATCGGAGCTGATCTGAGGAACGACAGTCGCTTCGCCACTAATCCCTTTCCAGGTAAGTAGAGATAAACCGCACCAAAGGAAAAACACATCAAACTCGGCTCTCATTGTTCTCCTCAGCTCAGGTTCGAGCGCAGCCAGCAGCCGCGCTGACAGCCAATCACAAATACTGTTGTGTCCAGAGGAAAGCACCAGGCAGCCAATCAGGAGGTCGAGACTGGTTTGACACTCCTGACTGGCTCATCCAGGACCAGCGAGTCCTGGTTCATGCTGCATGCAGATGTTCCCTGATAACCGGCCTCCGGCTTCAGTCTGTGCAAAGACAACGTCACTCTGAGCAGAGTCCTGGTGGAGCCAAGACGTCCTTCAGTCCTGATGAGTCTTTTCCTGAATGAATTTGTATTCATACTGAAAGAGACAAACCACGAGAGGAAAAACCATAAAACACACAGACTCTGAGTCCAATTTCATGGCTGGTTTTTCATAAGTGGACAACTTTGGAGGAAACAAACCCTTTAAGAAATCAGCACACATCTAATATCAAGTCAACAGTTTTGGCAAAGCAGATTTTCTGAAATGATTCAAAGTTTTTACCAAGGCGAGCTGCCGTCCGATGTTTCCCATCGTTATCACCCCCGCAAAGAAGATGCAAGGTAACCAGGAGCGGATATACAGGAAATCTGGAGAAGTATACCTGCACAGAGAATGAGCACATGACGGGAACTTGTTTTTCTTGTTTTTAAAAATATAGAACAGTTATGCTTTGCTAAGTGTCATGTTTTGACTGACTGTTTCATTAAAGCTCATTAAGTACACAACAATACTTAAGAGCTCTGTCTTTAGTCCTGCAGAGTGAATTTTAAACTGTATTGGCCTCCAAACATGCAGTGTTTCATTCAGGAATCTGAGCCGGGCCAGTCACTGCTGCGACACACTGTACCGGACAACACTGACGGGCAAAACACACTACGGCTGTTCAAATCAAAACAGAAATGCTGAGACACAGAAATGTATTTATTCTTTGGCAACATTATGTTTTCTGTTGTAGTTCAAGCTTATGTCATCGAGTTAATTTTTGCTTCAGTTGTCACATCACTCGCATCTTCTTCCTTCCTGTTTCTTTTCCACTGTACTGTGTTTGAGGGAACTTACTGAAAGACTCCATTGTAAACCAGGAGTTGGGTGGCCAACGTTGCCAGCAGGGCGATGCTGACTCCCAGGCCGAAGCCACTGCGGGAACGGTCGAACGTCCACCACAGACCGATGGAGAGCGCTGCCAGAGTCAGAGACAGCTGGACGTTGTTGGCAAAGTCCACTTTCTGACGGGGGGGGTCAAGGACCAGGCAGTCAGAGGCTGTATTTACATAGTTACATAGCTGTTATACACATACAGCTCTGCCTTTCACCTAGTTTATCATCAAAGCATCAGAATAAAAGCACTGATGCTGTAATGCTGCGAGTAAACACTGGTGTCATGACACTGCACGCACACCTATGCCTACATTATTTACAGATTATTACACACACAGTGGAAAGTATTTTAACCTATCAGAGTCTTAGAGGGACTAGCTGTTTCTCCCTGCAGTGAATAAAGATTTAAGGATACAGCACTGGAGTGGTTGATGCCCACAAACACAGCTACGCAGCGCATCACGCTGGACCATTCCCGCTTGAACTTGTGTGGTTCACCCAGGCGGCTGTCGATGCACGGATACAAGAGCCCGATCATTGCTGAGAGCAGAAAAACAGACAGAATAAACAATGAGTAGAAAAACAGAGGCAACACAACAAGTCACATGTGCTACTGTTCTGCTGAGAACAGGCATTCTGATGATGGCACATTCACACGTGGAGGGATTACGGAACAGGCCAAACAGGCTCAGGGGCCCAAAGGGTCAGACGCTCAGCAGCCTCCGTCAGATGTGACTGTTCCACTTTTGTTGTTTGAGAGTCAAAGAACAATATGAAGAGGCAGAAAAAAACTCAAAGAGGCAGAAAACGACTATGAATAAGTCTGACTGTCTTGCTCTCATTCAGGAGTTTTGTGAAACGTTGACATGTCAGTGACCAGGTGGCTCTTTGTCTCACAGTCCCTGCATACTCACACTACTGGCCTCACTGTTTGTGCATAGAGTACACTGTGTTACGTGTTGGATAAGCAGTGCGAAATTAACACCTAATAACAAGAACTGAAGGCTGACGAGATGTGTCTTGACAGGTAACATAGATAAACATTTCTGGGATGGTAACTGTCTTTGTTAAAGACAGTGTGTATTTTCCATTGACAGTGAGCCAATCACATGAAAGCAAACTGTGGCCGTGTATCAAAACAGGATGCTGACTGGATGTTTGTCACGCTGCTCTACAAACAGACGTGAATTCACCACCTCACATGCTCACGGTCAAAGGCTTCGTGTCAATGAATTCAGTATGACCAGTCTAAGCCCGAACCTTTTATTTCCCAGCACAGCATCGAGCTGAAAAGCTCATTTCAGACGCTGCCAGCAGGCATCTTTAAAAAAAAAGAACAAACCGCAGTGATTCGCTTTCCTGCTCGCATCCTGGTAACCTCTGACACAACTAATGTGGCTTCAAAGCAAATTAATTTTTGCACTGTCAACAAAACACAGTAGCGCTCCCCTGGGGGGTGGAGTGTACTGTGTGTGTGTGTGTGTGTGTGTTGGCAACAAGTGGAAGCGACAGGCTCCTGCAGGAGGCGTGGTCTGTCTGGGGAGGAAGCGAGCCTCGGGCTGTTGTGCTCTGAGCTGAGCCTCGTGGGAGCACGCAGCGCTGCGCCGTATTTCCATCCACAGATTCACACCCAGGGGACAACATTTCAATAACGCTACATAGCTCAGCCTGCTGGGGAGGTTGTGCATTCATAGGCAGCAATGTGTGTGTGTGTGTGTGTGTGTGTGTGTGTGCATGCTCATGTTTCCATATGCTCCAGAAATGCTTTTTTAAACACAGTGAGCCGAGTTTATTCTCATCTAGCTGCATTAAATAGTTTTCATTTCTAGATTCAATATTTGTTCAGCTCAATAAAATAAAAATGTATTAATTTACTTTAATGAAATCAATAAAAGTCAATAAAACAAAGACAAAAATAATTAATAGAGCTCCAATAGTAAAGATATGGTTTGAGCCTTTTAACCTCTTTTAGACTTTTTTCTCTATGAATGAAATTTTAAGAACAAGGAAACGAAAATTTTAAGAACAAGGAAACGAAGAGTATTGGTTCTATTTTAAATACTAAATAATAAGCATTACGCAACAGTCAGTTCAGACCAAGTCATTTGATTGGACAAGAGACATTCCATGAGTGCTGATACAGAGTACAACAGCACTGGGACTTTTATGGCCCTGTCCCAATATCCCCACCGCACCCTGAGGTCTTCCTTTGGGTGCGCAACTGTATGATGTTAAGGAAATGTGCAAAAGGGTCCAAAGCTTCTCAGAACAGAAGTGGGACAGGTCTGTGCACGTCACCTACTGACGTCACTTCTGTTAGGATCACCTTGGTGACGTAGTGACTAGGTGCTGCTGCTAAAATCAATCAGAAATCACCGCTAGCGTATTATCTGGAAGATCAGGAACCACAGGCTTCCAAACCAGACTCAAACACCGATGCTGATATTTGACTAACAGGTGACTGAACAGTATAATAATAATAACAGTGTAATATATATTAGCTGGTGGCATGTACTTCATTTTACATTTCAGTTTACCCATTAACAGGGTGATGTGTCCCTCTAATTATAGCTGTAACGTGACACAGTCTTTTTTCATCTTGTTTTTTAACTCCATTGTGTTTTTCCATTAGTTAGCTATTTGAAACATCACGACATGAGAGGGATTCTGGGTAATAGCCTTCAGTGGAGTGTGGTTTGATGCACACTTACGGAAAGGATGCATTAAGGGCGCAGGAGGGCAGCTATGATCACCCCTGGAGAACAAAACAAGAGAATTGGGACACCCTACGGTCTTGCACCCTTTAGCGTAAACGCGTAACTGAGGGGCACAAGAGTGGATATTTGGACAGGGCCTAAATATTACTCCACTTCACAGGTGCTCTAATCTCTGTCAGTTGCTAGGTTACTTGGTAAAAAACTACACCAAAAAAAAAGAACGTTATTGGCGTCAGAGGAGGACGAAGAGAAGGACGGAAGCAAGCAACGAAGTCGGGACCTTGCTATTACTTGTAAAGTAAGCTAGTGTGCAGGCATGATTAAATTGTTTGTGTTGCTTAGCAACAGTCCTGTCCCAGCCAAGTTACGGAACTATTTGTGTTGGCAGATACAAATAAATGATCAAATAAACAAACAAATCATAATCTGTTTTTGCTGTCAACTACATGGAGTTTGTAGAACTGTTGCTGTTGGACTGAATATCATCACTGCTGTGGGGCAGACGTGGGCACAAAGGGCACAAATGTTTGGAAATGCTTCATTACTGCTTATTATCCTTCTGGTTTTTTCCCCAACATTGACAGAGACTAGCTTGTGTTGGAGACGAAGTTGCTGCATCCAAGCAAACAAAGTTCTTAAACCAACAATTTAACATCCATACACCCTTCATGCAGTGTTTGGCCACTTACACTGACTTAAGAAAGCTGGGTTTGAATGAGTGCTCCACTGTGCAAAACACATTCACTGTTTTATCCACATTTACATGGTACTCTGACTGCCTGATCTCTCTTTCCCTTTTCTGGAATAAACTGTAACTGTGTGAGTCTTCTTACATCACTTCATGTGTTCGGCTGAACTGCGTCTTGATGACCGAAGCCACTTTGGTTTGCAGTCTCGTGCCACATGCTATATTGTCAGTGACAGTTTATGTGTGTCTCAGTGGTGTGAAATCTTAAAAATGTCTCCTGGCTTCAGACTGGCTGCAAGGAGGAAATCAGACAGAATGTGTTTCATACACGGGCCGTGCTCTCCTACCTGAGGCTGTGCCACAGCAGGGCGGCACCCACCAAGCCGAGGAGAAGATACTGCTGATGACATCAGGGGGGAAGAGGGTGACGTTTCGCTGCACCTGAAGTAAGTTCAGCACCAAGGCGAGAAAGACGCCCACAGAGAACAGCATGGCCCCTCGGATCACCAGGTTGGTTGTCCTACAACGCGGAGAAAAAGAGTCAGGAGAGTTGGAAAATGTCTCCAGTGTCCTGTCTTACATAGCAAACTGACTCAAAATGGCAGGAGGAAGTCCTCAAAGTACACTGAGCCAGTGTTCTGCATTGTATGTTACATATAACAAAGACAAGAAGACAAAAAGGGTATTATGGCAGTTGTAGGATCCAATATTATTCCTGCCTTTCAGTAGGCTGATGTGAAAAGGAAGCGGAGCTCACCTGTTGGTGATGAATGGGATATAGGGGCCCTGGGAAGGCCGTGGCAGCTGCCCCGAACCCAACCACGGCTGCTGGCCGCTGGCCTCTGCACTGTCGCTCATAGCTGTCAGTGTTCGTGACATCCGTGAGCCCAGATCAGGAAAACATCCAACTGACTCTGACGTCTGTGTCCGCCAGTGAGTTCAGTGTCCAGCACTGACATCCCAGACCGAGCTGAAAAACAAAGACAGGCGGGAAAGACTGACAAACAAAGCTTCAACACCATGTACATTTGTTTTCTTTGTTATTAGCTTATTAATGTTCTTTACTAAGTGCTTAAACTCTGAGGTAATGAAGATAAACTAGTTAGAAAATCACAATCACAATTCTCCCTTTATTCGTACCTTTTGCTCGCATTATACCCACCGTCTGTTATTACTTACTTGTAAGTGGTAAATGTCATGGTGCTAAGTTTTCGTCAACAACAGATCGTCTGTACGTTACTTAGTAAGTGATGAAGTTGCGTTAGATAACTACTTACAGTCACCTGGCGGCTGTTGAACTGAGCTCACCTTCAGCCCCACTTTGAGCCTCTCACGCACTGCTAACACATTAGAGGCACGCAACTCGCCTCATGTTACTCTGTTATGTTACAGACATCCGAGGCAGAACGTCAACACATTTTACTTTACGACTATTCAATCGTATAATGATCGTTACTAAGCTACAGACAAGTTTGCGACAGCAATTAAGCTGAACAACCTGATGAACTTCGCGTAAACGCTGATTATCAAGCAGCGTGAAAAGCTTTTGCTTAACGTCACACGTCTTTTAACCACTTAATATGTAATACAAGAAGCAATATAACTCCTTAATTGAACCCTAACGTTGGGCTAATAAAGCACTAGAAGTTGTGATAACGGCGGACATGCTAGCTTAGCTTAATGTTAGTTGTTAGCCTGATTATATGTGGTAGCTAAACAGCTAACGTTAGCTAAACTGCATTTGTCACTAACGTTAACAACTGCAGGTCACTGATGACTCTCACCTTATGTCGACACGAACGATCCACGGATATAACTTAACATTTAAAATTATATTCAGAACAACTCGGCGTGCGATAACTCACGACAATATTAATTAGCCCTCTTTCTCCACTGAGACCACTTCCGGCTGTGAGCTGAATGAACCGAGCGCCCAATCGGCGTCCGAAACCATGACGTAACCGCGTTACACAAAGATGACGTATCACGTGATTAGATTAACCCAAAAAAAGAATTCCTTTAAAATCTGCACGAGTCACGTACAACTGAATGACACACTGCAGTTAAAGCTTTAATATTTAAAAATTTTCATTAGTTGTACTGATGAATAATAAAGTTTCTAAATATTATGCCATATTAATATGTATAATAATAATAACAATAACAACAACAACAATAATAATAATAACAACAACATAATAATAATAATAATAATAATAAATTAAATAGGCCTATGTATAATATTTGTGAAACTGATAAATCTTCCCAAGAGGCTGGTGCAGCATTCCAGTTTTCAGCTACAGAAAATATACACAGCTGGATGCTAAAGTCATTCCTCACACCTACACACACACACACACACACACACACACACACACACACACACACACATTCCGCCACATATTTGATTTGCTCTTGTAGCCTAATAGGCTTACAGGGATGCAGAGGTGAGGAAGTCACCGTGCGGAGTGGATCACTCTTAATCCTCAGTCCTATTTACTCTCCATTTTGTATTCAGCATGCTGAGACGTGCTGCTCATGATGGGCTTCAGGGATTATAGCTGCCTACACAATAGTTTGAGCATAAACAGAGTATCCATGCTCTCTCACAGCTCAGGGTTTAACTTTAACTGTAGTTTTCATGCTACAGATTTTTTTTAAAAGAAGAAGAAAAAGAAGAAGGAAAAGCTCAGATCAAGCTGCTGTCATTACATCTAATGATGCCAAAGAACCTGGAAAAAAACAGACAGAAGAGAAAATAACAAATGTAACAAATTAATAGCAGTGATTATTTATTCATATTCAAGCCTAGTTTAAAGTAAGACTTGAGTGAGTGCATTGTTCCTCTCTCCTAACTGCTGGTGTTTGTTACTGTGTTTGCGTGTGTTTGAGGTAAATATGCAGGATGCTTCCTCTGTGGACGCTGAGGTCACATCCTCAACAGCATTTCTAAACACTTATATAATGACATGAGTAAATATTCTACAGCAGGATGCTGACGGGAAACACGTCAGGTATCGAGACTTAGTCAAAAACAATTGACAAAAATATTTTTAGTCAAAAATGTAAGATTAGATTTAAATTAAATGTCATAATGTCATTCATGTACGGAGAGACACACTTTACAGAAATTAAAACAGACTTTAAACACTTCAGTGCATTAGTGTAATTTTGTCCTTTTTGTATCAGTCAGAAAGATTTTGTAGATTTCAGTGGCTGGTCAAAAATGTCCTGTTGCACTTCAGTGTTTCTAAAATTGTTGTACATGCTTGTGTATTTAATTCCATAACCTTAAAAGCTGACTAGTGAACATACAGCTTGAAAAAAAGAAGAAGAAGAGTAAAATCAAGTACATAAGAATAAAAGATGCAATCTTTACTTAAAAAGATAAACCCAACAGGATAATTCATTTATTATTTTACATTTTCTGTTGCATTTGACGTCCCCTCTGTGTTTGTGGAGTCCAGCCACGTGACTGTTGGTCCCCTCTTACTTTATTAATAACTCTCAAATTATTATATTTAGTTTTTAGAAAAGGCTCAGTAATTTCTTCATACAGCTGCTCGCTGCAAGTTCAGCAAACATAACAAGCAAGTTAATAGTGCATTCGTTTGGGACTATTTTCAGTGGTGGATTAATCCATATTGGGCACCACAGTGAATGTTTGTGGCAGCACAACAGTGTGTGTGACCCAAATAAACTACTGTATATGTGTGTGTGTGTGTGTGTATGTGTGTGTGTGTGTGTGTGTGAGACTTACTTACTGATGTGTTTTTAATAATTTTTGGACAACAATGAATCTATGACAGAGGAAGAAAACATATCAGACTGTGATACAGACAGTATTTGTAAGCAGATGTATTCATTCATATGGCGTTTGTTCACAATAAAAAAATATAGCCTATAATGTTTAAATAATATATATTTTTAAATCACAGCCTTTTATGCTGAAATATCTTAAAAAGTCATTTTTATTTGGTGCAAATTGTGACAAAAAACCTTCATGGCCACAGTGAGAACGACCTGAATCTTGCCTGAACTCGCCATCAGATTCCGGCAGTTTCAGTGACTAATTTATGCTTTTGCTGTTTATTCTTTATCTCATGCGATGACTCTGCAGGTTCTGCAGCCTGCACCTCTCACAGTCCCATGGGAGGCTCACTTAACCCTCATAATTAGAGTGATAAAGGAAGGCTGGTAGGTAAGAGGAGGCTATGGGGGCTTTCAATTAGTTGTCAAGGGCTACTTGGAGGCCCCCTGACACAAGCAGAGAACAGCCATGGATTCAATTCATCATCCTGCCTCTGCCAAACGCTAAGGGCCTTTTCATTATCAGACCACTGAGTCCCACTGTCGCCTCCTTCAGTATAAATGTGAGTGATGGCGTGCGGGGTGGGTTGTGGGTGTGGATGGTGATGGAGGGGTGGGGCCGGGCCCCCGTCGTAAATGTCATCCCCATTGGACCGTTGCAGGTCCCGGCTCCAAAATAATAGGCCCTGTGACCTCTCTGTTGTCTATAATTAACCTCTAACCCCCTCCCATCCCTGCCCCATCTACCAATCCCCAGACAGCCGTGATGTGGGAGATGCTGTTTGCCAGCCGCAGACTCTCTCACTGCAGGCAGAGGCTCCAAGTGGAAAAAGGGTGTGGGAGCAACAAAAGAAAATGGCTGCTGCTCCTGCGTTCCAGTAAAAGTGTCACGTGTTTGGGATGACCTAAGCTCTCTGCACCATGAGGCCGAAAGTGAACTCTTTTGACATTCTGTTTTATCCTTTAATGTGACTTTATCCACCTGTGAAAGACATGAGTGAGAGTTAAATATGCAAATCAAAACAGAATGTCAGGCTTTTGTTTCCTGTCTAGGGGAGTACGTCAAAATCCAAATAAAATCTTCCAATTCCTTCCCAGATTTTTGTCAGAGCAGAGAATTATATTTCAATTTTGCCCCATACAACAGGCTGCGCCCTCATGGCACGCAGCAGAAAGGTGAAGATCGCTCTCACAATGAGAGTTTGACATTCCCTCTCTGTGTGCGTGTTTGACATGATCTGAATCTGCACCGACTGCAGCTGTGCCGTGTCTCCTGCAGCAGGGGAACAACCAGGCTTGGACGAACAAGCTCACCTAAAAAACAGAAATGAGCTGGAGAACACAGGAAGCTCCCCTGTGCAGACACACTGACATTTACCTCCACAATGAAACATCCAACAAGCAGACTGTGGCAACAGCAGCCGACAGCTAAACAACCCCGATAACAAAAGAAAGTCAAATGATCCCTAATGGCTGGAGCTGACACCTGTACATAATGACATTTTGAGGACACACACACACAGACAATTGCAGGAGGAGAATCACACACGGAGGAAATGAGACATAGAAGGAGCGGGCTGGAGGAAAGGCATCTCTCATCTGCAGGCAGTGAAAACAGAGAGGAGTCATTTGTGGCGCATCATTGTCTCTGCAAATTCTTGGGACTGCGAGGAGGAAATGCAAATGCCCTGTTGCTGGCAGCAGCACGGAAGCTCTGCCAGCATGTGTGTGGCATATTGAATGATAATGACAAAGCGGGCTGCATCCCCTGTGAGCAAGCCTGCGGAACAATGATTACAGATTGGCCGGTGTGTCCCTGAGCATCACATGGGACTCTGATTCTAATGCTAATCAGAGCTGCTGCCCACTGAAATATATCTGCACTTGCAAGGCAGGAGGAAATAAGATGGAATATCCCAGTTAGGCTGTAATTGTACAATGAAGCCCTGTTTATTTTGATATTTTAGCCCACTGGATTTTTTACAGTAGCTTTTGGCAGGCTTAACCTATTGCACCACCTGCTGGCCTCAGGCTGCCACCAGAGTGATTCAAGCTTGTTTTTGTTCTTTGGCACTTTGAAGCAATTATCCGCCGCCAGGCGTAAAATGTTGATGTATGAGCTCGACTGTATTCTGCATTATTCAATTTGTTATTGGAGGTGAAGAGCCTGTTAAAGACCCTTCATCTTCCTCGTTAGTTGGATCGTGCAGGCACACACTAATCCAGTCTCAGTACACATGGCGCATCCAGCGGGATTCATGCCTGGTTCAGGTTCTACCGCTCACATCCCTGCTGCTCCATCACTCTCCCCCCTCCTCTCCTCTTTGAATGTACTTTATTTTCATTCCGAGGAGAGAAACAAGAAGGAGAGTCGAGGCAAAGTGATGCTCAGCTGCACACTCAATGTAGGTTAATGGAAGGGAGGAGAGTCTGAGCTCAGGCTGGCTCTGATTGGCTGGTCGGCGGCGTGCAGCTTCTTCGCAGCACAACCTGTCACTGTTAATCAAGGGCCATCTCTTAACAGCCAGCCAGGGCTATCGGAGAGGTGAGCCCATTGCTATTCAGGACGAAACAGATGATAAATCATTTGTACATAATTAGTGCTCAGCAAGGTTACAACTGACACGTATTTTCATCTTAATTAGGAGGGAAATTTGTTCCATTAATTTAATTTGGTGCGCATGAGCGGCTCTGCACCTAACTAAGTTAATCTTACACCTGTCAGGGTGGGAATGGAGTTGGGCCCTGGATTACAGGGGAGATGGGAAAGAGTCCTCTATCAGATTGTTGCAGGAGACAATTGGACTGTAGCGAAGCAGCAGCCGCAAATGAAACTACAGCTTTGCACATCACTGCTGTATGCAGGAATTTAACTGCCCTTTACGGAGCTTCAATCAGCGTGAATTACTCTGCATGATAATAAATGCAGCGAGACAGCACGATCACAGCACAGACACTGATCAGGGGACAGGAAGTAAGCTTGCAGCCAGCCACTATCATAGGCATAAATGCTTCTTCACCCTTGAACAAATATTTAAGCAGATCTCACAAATGGGCAGTATGGAGAGAAACATGTTCCATCATGGAGGCTGCAGAGCATCTCTGCCCCCAGCTCTCTGATTTACAGCTGCAGCAGCCTTCATATATTTGAGTGAGAATCGCTGTCTGATGTGGTTGCAGTCCAGCGGGCAGCGCTGAGTCCAAGGCCCGGCGTTCTTCTCATTGTTGAAAGCTGTATGAAGCTGTAGTAATTGCTGCAAAGAGGTGCATCGATAGAGAGGAAGGTGGAGAATGACTGATTTAGTAACTATAAGGTTTCTAATGGAATTCTCTGCTGCCTCTCGGGCACTCAAGCTGACAACCATTACCTGAACTGATGCATAGTCCATTACGGGATCCCCCACTTTAATAGAGTGTCTATCATGTGAAATACAGAGATGTCAGGTGCCACCGCATGCACTCTCACCCATGTGTGAAGGTTTAACCCAACTCAAATGGCTTTTCTTGGAGACGCTGCTACATGGACTTACAAACGTATTGAAAATCAACAGAGAAGCAGAGCAGAGGAAGAGGAAGAGGAGCACAGACCTGGATGCTGCTCCACTTACAACCGTGGCCCTCTCGCTCTCTCAGGCAGCAGGAACTTAAACCTTCCCTGAAGCTGAATGAAGTGTGAGGCTGCAGCGTGTGAGCAGACCTGCTGCTCAGCGGCCTGCAGCACTTTACACAAGTTTTAATGATTAATTAATCCAGGATATTTAAAATGTGTAACAGAGAAGGATGTTGGAGCTAATTATTGGTTACATGTGACAGCAGAAAAATATTATTTGTAAAGGAGCGGGTTATTTGGGTGGTTATCTGATGTTTTGTTTGCACACTGTGGGCCCATTCTGATGTTCATTGTACATACTCTCACTGAATGCCTCATCTATTTGATGTAGATCTACATATATAATCAGGGTTGGGAAGGTCACTCTGGAAATGTAATAGGTAACAGATTACTAGCTACCATATTTAAAATGTGATAAGTAATGTAACTGTTTCAATTATTTTATCAAAATAATTACAATTTAACTTGTTAGATTTGATTATTTTTGGATCACTTTTCAAAATTTCTTATAAATGTTTTCAACTGTCAACCATTTTCAAATGTTTAAATCAGGCAGTGTTAATGGCAGAAGTGAAGCGCGGCAAGTTCAAACAAGAGAACCAATCAAAAGCGTCAGAATAGCATCAAACTTTACGTAACGAGCCCACACGAGCCAGAAATCACAGAATGGTTCCAGCTAATGACAGAAACGTCCTTCTTTGAAAACATGATTGCAAGACTGAATAACACCCCATTCAAAACTAGTATGGTAAAAAAAATCTGGTCTTCATTGGAGAGTGCATACAGACATGCTATTTACATACAGTATGTAATACGTATGATGGATGTGTATCGTTGTATGTGTATGTTCACAGTCACTGAATGGAGGAAGTGAGGGGATGCTGCCCTTTTTTTTCTTTGTTTTTTAATTGTAAACGTAAAGTTTAAATGTTTATGTGTCAAAAACAAATAAAAAACTCAAATGACAAAAACAAACTTTACTCGACGGCCTTGACTGGAAATGGCAAAAGAACACATTGTGCACATAAAAAAAAAACATGTAAAGCAACAAAGTTAATATAATTCAACACAAAGCCTGAGCTTCTTACAGAAAATGTTCAGATGTAATTGTCATAGATAACTGTAATTTAATTACATATTTTTTCTCAGCAGCTGTAACTCATTACAGTTACATTTATTTTATGATTAAATGATGTACCTCCGTTACATGTAACTAGTTACTTCTCAACACTATATAATTGTGTCTGTGTCTGCTGAGCTACAACCCCCAGCGGAGCAGCAGTAACTCAGCTCAAGTGTAACTCGTACTGCTGATCGTACTGATGTTCTCGTTTATATGATTTTCGACATGTATACGAGTTTCTTTGTGACGATCGTACTGTTGATGAAGGCCCTGTAACTGAAAGCTTGACGTTTTCTTCATTAAAGATACTTGCATTGATCCAGGTGTGCATAAAATTCTTCTCTTTTCAGCATGCTGATTATTTCAAATAAATTACTCTACTAATTATTTTCTCAGTTAATGGACTACTTGCTTGGTCTATAAAATGTAAGAAAATATAGAAAATTCTAATTTCTTAAATCCTAACATCAGGTCTTGTTTTTTCCAATCATTAACATTCAAACCCCCCAAAAATGCAGATTTATTCTAACATGATGCAGAAAGGCAGAAAATCTTAAAAGTTGAAAAACTGAAACCAGGGGATTAAAATAAATGGACAAATCTATGATGAAAACAACTGCCAGTGTTTTTAATCACTTCATTCTACATGTATTATTTCTAATGCAGCTACAAATCGATTAAAATGTTTTTGTGTCACTGTCACTATTTTTACTTGCAACAGTTAAGTACTGGAGTACTTTTTAGATTCCTGACTTTGAGGAGTATGAATACAGTTGCTTCTAAATCCTCTCAGTTTAAATGGTTTATTTTGTAACATTTATATGTCAATGAATACAAATAAAAATGTTATAATTGTGAATTATTTTTTAAAAATTTGTCATTTCCCTTTTAAAGTGGCTTAAGGCCTGAGAGCCAACAGAATAATGTCGTGTGGTTTCTGTGTGGTGATAGTTTGAGATCATCTACAGGATCTTTAACAAAAGAAGATAAAAGTGCCTAAAATCTAAAATTCACTAAATCAAATCAATAGCAGTAGATCTCGATTTAGGCAAGTTAAGTAAATATGTAATGAAAGTGAGTAAAAAAAAAGTAAACAACAGGCCAAATCATACACAGGTTCTGGTTTTAAGGCAGAAAAATCCAAGTATTGATGTTCCGTCTGTAAAACATGTTACTGGGGAGAATCTCGTTTCCTTCAAAATGAGATTCTGCTGCTGTTCAGTCATTTTCTTTCTAACTTTGCTTCAACATTCTGATCCAGTGAATGAAAGTCACAGTTTAACTTTATACTCAAACTTTGTCCACCTCGCGTTTTCCCTCATGAAGCTTTAAAACAAGAATAAACATTTTTTCTCTTTGTCCTTTTTTGAGTAATCAGCTCATGTCAGCAAGTTTTCACTAAGTCTTCGTGGATCATATCACACACTGTATTTAATGTTTACTGTAATTCAGCTTAAAAAATATTTATTAGGTCTTTGTTAAACATTTTGATTACATTCTCTCTGCTTGAGCAGCTCCCCTCTGTAATGAAGCAGTAAATAATTAATATATTTACTCAATCTGTTTGTGCTTGACGTTTCCATTTTCTTTTTTATTTGTTTCATTGTCTCAAAAGAAAACACACTTTACTATATTTACCATAAGAGCTATAAATGATAATTACTAGTTACTTTAAAGACTGAATTGTGAAAACACCTTTAACCAGCATATAAAAGACAGTACTGAGTTACCTGTTACATAAAGTAACTGAACACCATTATGATCAGTAATAAAACCTCACAAGCCGTCCTGCAGAATTTACTCCTGATGTCCTGATGGGGACATTTTGCTCTTAAAACTTTTAATTAAAAACATTTTGAAAGCAGAATGTTCGTTGGAAATACGTTGAAGAAGTTCAAAAGGTCACCTGCTCTGAACATTACAACAAAATCAGAACTTTGTTTTTTTCTTTGCAGGATTAATAAAAATACAGTGACGGGTGACGGGTGACGGGCGATGTGTGTGTGTGTGTGTGTGTGTGTGTGTGTGTGTGTGTGTATGTGTGTGCAGGAGGATCAGTGATGATAATCTGACTCACAAACACGTCAGCATAACTTTGACTGCAAAGGTGTCATTTATTTCAAATGTTACAGGTACTCTGTAAATTTAATGGAAGAAAATGTATTATTGAATGTATTATCTGAGAACCTCTGGAAAAAGTTTCTGCTAATCACACAGTTCATCTCTGAAAACGCTGAGATAGAAACTACTCATCAGACAAACACACAGCCGAAGTTCACAGGCTGAGAACAACCTGCTGCACATGATCTGCCTTTAATGTTTCCGTACACCTGAGTCCGCACCACTTGTACTCACTGCAGGCACCCGCTTCTTGTCCTTCATCAGCTCCTCTCGGGTTATGGGCTCGATGATGGCGCCCAGCTTGGTGACCACTCGGGGCCTGCTGATCTTTCTGACAGTCCGCTCGGTGTTCCAGGTGCGGCCCAGCGGACAGCGGATGGTGCTCTCGAACTGCGCCTGGTTCTCGAAGGGAAAAGGCAGCGAGTTCACCTGGTGGGCAGCGATGGCGCTGTTTTTCTTCTCGGAGATGATGACGCTGGGCAGGCGCTGATCCTTCCTGGGTGGAGGCGGCGCCGCTTTGATCCTGAACCTCTTGCGTTTGCTGCGAGACGGCTTGAGCCCCGTCCCTCCCCACTCACCCCACCCCGGCAGCGTCAGGTCCACCGCCTTCGGCTTCCCCTGCTCCTCCTCCTTCCTCTTGTCCTTCAGGAAGTCTGAGATGACGTCGTCTCCGGCAAAGGCCTCTCTGATGAGCCCGCGCTGGTCCAGCTTTTCGTCAGACTCCTCCTCTTCCTCGATGGTTGGAGCGAGTGGGACTCGGATGGCTTCGGTCTGTTTTGTAAGAACTTCTTTCAGCTCGATGCCTCTCTTCCTCTTCCTGGTTTTGCCTGTCTGTCGAGCTGCAGCTGGAGGGGGTTCTGCGGCTGGGGGCTGCTGGGGGGGAGCAGGTGCTTTGTCAGAGGGTGACTCTTCCTCACCGAGGAGCTCCACGTCCTCCAGAGTCCTGATCCTCGTCAAACCCTCCGCCAGCTGAGTGGAAGTGTCTGTGCGGCTGGCGTCTGCCGCGGCATGCTCCGCCTCAGCATCCCGACAGCCCTCTGTCATTCCTCGGAAAATGTTTGTGAACTCTGACAGCTCCTCTTCCTCTTTGTCTGCAGCATCGGGGTCCTCTGCAGCTTTTTTCTCCTCTTCCTCATCATCATCATCCAAACATATTACAGGACCAATTTCAGCCTCCTCAGCCTGACGCTGTTTCCTCCTGCTGTCAAACTCTCTGAGCAGCGCTTCCTCTTCCGTTTCCTGAACCTCATCCTCCTCTTCCTCCTCTTCCTCAGCTGTATTTCCCACAGCTTCAGGCTTCTCTGCTGTCAGATCCACGGTGTCACTTGTCTCTTTTTCTGTGGGATCCTCGGACAGCTTGCCTCTCATCCACGGATTAGAGGAATCCACGACTTGCTCGGCATCATTGACAAAGTCAGGCAGCACCTCCGCATCAGCCGCTTCCTCCTCCTCCTCTTCATCATCTTTGTTCAGTGAGGTTATCATCTTCTGGGTCAGCTCTTTGTTCACCTCCAGCTGCTGCTGCATGGCCTTGCGGGCCCCCTCATCGTATTTGGCCATGATGGCCTTCGACTTGGCCCACTTGCCGCTGTTCTGGTGCTTGAGCGACATCCTCTCCTGCATCCTGGCCAGCTCCAGCTTGTTCAGCTCCTCTAAGGCGGCGGCCGGGTCTGACTTCACCATCTCGTCAAACTGCTTCAGGAACTCTTTGCGCTTGGCCTTGTTGTGCACTTTGTGGTATTTCTTGCTCTTGATCTTACCCTCTCTGCGGGACTTGGCCTCGTAGTAGGACTGCAGAGCCCGGGCCTTCTGCAGCTCTGCGCGGCGGATCTTGGCCTCCTCCAGGCTCATCGCCCGCACAGAGGCCTCCTCCTCAGGGGTCAGGATGGGGTCGTTGATGGGCTGCCTGTTGGCCGACAGGAGGCCGAAGATCTCCTGCTCGAGCGGGGTTCGAGCCTTCCATCCGTTCACCACCCTCTCCATGGGTTTGGGGCCGGAGGGCTCCCTGTTCAGGGGGAAGATGAGCTGCTCGGCTCTCTGGTTCTGTTTGATGACACTTTTCCAGCGGCTCACCTCGGTGGCAGCTTTCTGAAAGGCCACATCTCTCTGGATCCGCTCGCTCTCCTGCTTGCTCAGGGGGCTCTGAATGGTTTTTTTAAGGCACTGCAGGTTCTTCAGCTGCTTCTTGGTCTTGTCCGAGACAGCGGGAGTTTTCTCCATCGTCCCGATGAGGTCGGACAGGTCGACCTTGTCCCCCTCGCCCTCCGCGTTGACGGTGAACTCGGACATCTGGACCGCCGCCTCGGACCTCTCTCCCAGGGTTTTCTTCCTCTTACCACCGAGAGAGCTGATGGCCTCCAGCAGCTTCTGGCGTTTACGTTCATCTTCGCCGTCCTCCTCCTCCTCCTCACTGGTGATGTTTTCATCGGCTTGATTTAAATCCTCTTCCTCGGCGTCATCGTAGATCACATCCGGCTTCACCGCGGAGCTCTCGCCGGTCACCTCGGAGCGTTTCTGCTTCTTTTTACTCGCTTTCTTCTTAGAAACTTTAGCCATGATGGAGTAAACACCGCACCACGGACCGACTGTACACACGTGTGCCGGAAATGGGCCTGCTGTCGCAAAGCACCGTAACATGAGCAGCACTGTCGCAAAAATGACGCCTTTTCTTTTTTCTGTCTCTCTCTTTATTGACACAAATTTAAATACAAAACGTACACCGAAAATGAAGGATAGGTAGTTACACGTTTTATTCACGAAACAGACTAAAAAATTCTTTTATACTGTAAATTCTCAATTAATTCAAAGTTAATTAAATAGGCTGCAGTTGGTAAATTTGGCTTCTAGACATTAATGTGGATCTTTCCGAGGAGGCGCAGAGGTTTGATGAAATCTGTTCTGTTCAGTATTTCAGTCCTCAAACATCCATCCAATCCAAAAGTTGATTGAAATGAACAGGAGAAAGAAGTTTTTGTCCAAATTGGCAGAACACGACGATTAACAAGTTGAGAGAAAGAAAACTTGTTCTTTAAGAGTCCAAAACTTTAAATTACATGATATTGATATTAAAATTATGAGTAAAACAATGACTTAAAATTTATAGAATAACATCTTACAGAGCTTATATTTGTTTTTACATGTTATGTTTAGCTTTACTTAGTAACACATTTTTTGTTTACACAGTTATTTATTTATTTCTCCCTCTGAACGTTGTTTAATCTCGTTGCGCCCCCTGCTGGCTGAAAGTGGCCGCGCATGTTGTCGCGTCTTCATTTTCAAAAATATTTTACTGTAAAACTCATTGATTGGAAAAATAAGAAAATGTGTCAGAGGGTTAAAAGGTGGGAATAATTAAAATGAATGATAATAAAGAGAGAAAACAGTTTCAGTAATTGTTAAGATGTGAAATGTTTAAATTCTTCTTTGTTTCTGCGCAGCCGCACTCAGGATTCTGCTTTAATAACAACATATTTGTTTATTGTTTGTTGTTGTTTGCTGTTTGTTCTCGTGCTCAGCTCAGTGAGAGCCGTAAAAAAAAAAAAAAAACTCGAGTTACCTTCTCTCTCTGATTGGTCCGTCACATGTTGCGGTCATGTGACCTGCGATCAGCACTTCCGTTCATCATGGCGGCCGCAGCTGCGTCTGTTTTCCAGAGGGTCAGAACTGGATCTAAAATCGGCGTCCAGTATGACCAGGACGGCAACCTGATCCAGGTAAAGATCATTTCAATCTCATCCGACAACCTGCAGGCAGTCTGTCACCATGACAACCTGCGTGCGACTCTGTACGTCAGCAAGTAACGCGGATGTTAGTGAGCTAACGGTTGATGAAAGCTAGCTCACAGCTGGTGAAACGACACTTTAACGCCACTCAAACGTCCCAGTGGTGAGTTAGGAAATAATTAGGGAGGAACAGCGACGGTGTTCGGTAATGTGGTGATGTCACCTCACGTTGTCAGGCGGAGACGTCCTCGCTGCAGCTGTGTGGGACCGTCCTGCCCGGGTCAGGGTGAAGTTAGGTCGGTGTCTGCTGGTGATGAGTGTGACGTGTGTTTGTCCCCCAGGTGGAAACCCGAGAGGATGAAGAGCAGAGCGTCAAGCTGGCAGAGATCCTGGAGCTGCTGCTGGCTGCTGGGTACTTCAGAGCACGAATCAAAGGCCTGTCACCTTTTGATAAGGTACACACACACACACACACACACACACACACACAGGCCCTGTCTGTGCTGGCCACGCCATGTTCACGGGAGAACTCTGATCAAGGTTACACTCGGACGTTAAGAGTCATTTCAGCGTGTTCTGTTGGTGACACAAGTCCGATCGCTCATAGAGTTCAGGTGACAGTGGCAGCAGACCTTCACCCTCACCCTGCCTGTTTCCTCCTCCTCCTCCTCCTCCTCCTCCTCCTCAGGTGGTCGGTGGAATGACCTGGTGCATCACCACATGTAACTTTGACATCGACGTTGATCTTCTCTTCCAAGAAAACTCCACCATCGGCCAGAAAATGTAAGTTTGTTTTGTTCCTGAAGGCCAGAAACTCTTTGTGTTTTTGAGCCTCAGTACACTTTGGTACTAAATTTTGATTTTCAGAAGACTGAAATTATTTTGCTCAGCATTGTGTAATGACAAAAATCTCCTGAAAGATTGAAAAATAACGACATAGCAGCTGCAGTCACTGGAGAGCGAGGGTTTGCTCAGTCAGTGATGAGCGATTTCTGTCCTCAGAGCTCTGACAGAGAAAATCGTGTCTGTGTTGCCGAAGATGAAGTGTCCTCATCGCCTGGAGCCTCATCAGATCCAAGGGCTGGATTTTATCCACATTTTCCCAGTGATACAGGTGAGAGAGTTCACCCTGAACAGACACACACACACACACACACACAGAATTAAATATTGATCATTAAATGTCCCGTTTGAGCATTTCAACACAGTAGCAGAGCAACTTTTTAATAAGGAGCACTGGAGCCCCTCACTGAACATCTTTAGGAGCACAAGCAGAAATTTTAGGGGCCATAACTTAAATCGACTGGCAACGCAGTATTTAACTTTCTGCATTCATTAGAAATAGTTTCCTTTTCGCCGTAAATGTAATGGATGTGGATTGTTTTTATGGAATAAAGTCAGAGGGAGCAGGTGAGTCTGTTTCCCGGAAAAAAAAATTTTCTTTAAAGGCTGACCCTTTGAGTGTTGATTCGAGTAACAAAATCTAAATTTTCCTGAAACATTTAGCCCCATAAACAAATTGCAGTGTTCAAAAGGCTCCTTAATTAGGAGTCGCTGCGCTCATCAACGTCACTTCACAGCCTCCCGGTCCCGCCGCGGTGCTGCAGTCCTGTGGGTGTTTCCGCTCTGTTTTTGAGGGGAATGTAGCGCGGACTGAGGGGCACAGCTCTGAACAACACTTCCCAAAAGCACCACCCTTTTCTAACCAACACTTCCAGAGCTACAGCCCCGAACGGGACCGTCAGGAGTTCAACAGGCGCTCCTGGCTGTTTTTCGCCCAGTGTGCTCAGACGGTGTTTTTGGAGCGGCTGTGCCTAGTGTGACACGTCTCAGTTTGATCCCAGCCGTAGGGCTGCACTGACAGGCTCCCTCCCTGCTTTTTTTTTTTTTTAACACGGGAAAAAAACCATTGGGAAATTTGCGGGTCGCGCACACGTGAGTAGTTGTAAAAATCACTTGCGCTGTCTCGCTGTCAGAGATGTGTTGCGTTCACTGTTCTACCAGAAAACCCAAACATCAGGCTCACCGCGAGGACGGCTCAGTGTCTGTGGACGTTTTTATGTTGTATCTCAGCTGTGTGTCGTGTCTCCTGTCAGTGGCTGGTGAAAAGAGCCATCGAGACCAGAGAGGAGATGGGCGACTACGTGAGAGCCTACTCCATCTCTCAGTTCCAGAAGACCTACAGCCTGCCAGAGGTAACGGGTTCACAGCGTAGTGTTGTAGCTGCAGGTGGAGCGAGCTCCAGTAATGGTCACAGCTCATGGGTGCTCACAGGAATGTTTACAGACGTTATGTAAATACTGGAACGCTGGGCGCTTTGTAGCTTTATAGCTTTTGGAAGCTCATGTGACAAGTGTCAGTGGTGACGTGTGACACTCTGGTGCAGGATGAAGAGTTTCTGCAGAGGAAAGACAAAGCTGTGAGAGCAGTTCTGGATGTGATGGTGAGTTCACTGTCGGGCATAAGAATAAGAGTGAGACTTTTCCAGTTGATGCTTCTCTTTATTCTGACTGAATTTGATTTTCGACATGCATCACGGACGCTGGTGTTTTCCAGGACGTGTACAAACCGCAGAGGAAGTACCGCAGGCAGCGGGATGCAGGAGAGCTGCTGGACGAGGAGTCCAGAGTTCACTCCACTCTGCTGGAATACGGCAGGTTAGATTTCACTTCAGCTGAAATTCATCTGGAACGTCTCTGTCTGCTGCTCACATCATCAGTGTAAACTCCACCCACTCAGTATGCAGCTCTGAACACAAACCGTCATGTTTTTAATCACCATGTTACACTTTCTGAGTCTGGTCCACAGCTGTTTGATGGCCCGTGTCCAGCTGGTGGTTTTGGTTTTTTGAGCGCCAGTTGTTCCTACGGCTGTATTCAAACCAAATCTGGCAATCTGACCGGGTTGTGCGGTGGTGGGAGTGTCACTTAATTAACATAGCAGAACCAGTGTGTGACTTCAATTCGTGTCCTCTATTCCTCCCTCAATCCAAGGGTGGCGGCTTATCACCTGAAGACAGCCCCTTCATGTGATTGGCTGTTACAGTGTGACACAGGACTGCGTTTCTCCTAAAGTTGCGCCAGTTTTAACTTTTTTTTTGCCGCAGACGGTCGCGTTTTATCAGGCAGCCGCTGTGACTCGGAGCCAAAACAGACGAGCTTCTGTCAGATGAATGAGAAAACCTGCATTTGCGCCACATCACATGATTTGTTCTGAATGCTGCTCAAATGATGAGCGAGCGGCGAGCGTCTTCTTTCTGAGCGCTCTGCCTTTTTTGTGCACTTCCAGTTAAAAATTTCTCAACTATTCAGAAAATCACTGGTGATGTCTGATCACTGGAGCAGTGATACCTTTTTTAACTGCAAATCATTTTTCACAAAGTCAGACTTTGTCAGCATCATCTGTTTTATCTAATAACATAAAGTTTTCAGTCTATTCATCTTTTTTTATTGCATTTTCCGTTACCTCACTAGACTGTGAGCACTTAGCACCATCCAGTGGACTGAAGAGTCAATTCATTTATATTATTCTATTACCCGAAAAGTTGAGCTTGTATTTGCAACATTTATTAAGAATTTATGTAATAAAATATTAACAGTGTCTATGAATCAATATTAATATTGTCACTCAAAATGTTGCGACACTATGCTATAACAGTATTTTTTTTTTTCCCACCTCTAGTGATCGTGAGGCCATTATCATCCAAACAAATCTGAGGATCATCTGTTTGATGCTCTCAGAAAAAAAAAACAGACAGCAAAAGCACTGGAGCAGTATCAGTTATACAGCAGCTATAGTCAAGATATTGTTGTCATGGAGACAAGACGCACATGCACTCTGAGCGCACAAGTGCTTCATCTCAGCACCCCTGAATGTTTTTCTCCAGCCTCCATTTTTTATTTTATTCTGAAAGTTTAAGGACCAAATAATTCATCGATCAATCAAGTAAATGACAGACAAAGTAACTGTTAGCTGGAGCCCTAAATCTCAAACAGGAAGCTGTTACATGAGCTTTTCGACTCCAGCTGTGACGCAACATTAAACTCTGTCATTCTGAACAGAACGTCAGCAGTTAGTCTCAATATCTCCTGATCTCATGAGCGGCATGAACTTGCACACCTGATCTGAGCAGCTTTGGATCCTTGTTGTCGTGTCCTTTCCTCCCTGTTAGAAAATGATTGTGTTGTTGACCTGACCCTCGGTTCTCTGATGTTAAAGTGTTTAACCCTCACATCACATCTGTAGTCTTTAATCTGTCTGACATCCTGTTTTTCCATCCATCCGTCATCTCCTCATCTGTGCTAGAGTGTCAGAGTTCCTGCAGTAAGTACAGTGTGAAGGTGTGAAGCCCCGCCTCCTCACAGCACTGTGTTTGTGGTTGAACCGTTCTCACATGTTGCAGGCATGATGGATGCAAACTGTGGTGCTGCTTTGGTGCACTTTTTTTTTTTTTTTTTACGTTTCTATTTATTGAATCAGGCCGCCCTGCAGCCCTGAGGCGGCTGTCATGTGATGTGCTGATGATGTCATGTGGCATGGTGTGGATTTTAGGGGAGATGCTGACATTTACTTCCACACCCTGGTTTCATCACAGAGGTTTCTTTTCGTTTGTCGTTGTTTTTTTGCAGGCGATATGGATTCAGCAAACAGTCCAAACAAGACAAGGTAGGTGTGAAGTCTCTCACTCTCAGCTCTGCTCTGCTGCGTAGTTTGGGTTTTTGAATGTGTTGTATGAAAATATTAAAGACAGCTGAGGCAGTGAAGTGCTCTCTGACACTGGAGCGACTCATGTCTTGTCCTCCTCTTCCTCCAGGTGGATGAGAGGAAGGCTTCGCTGGCCGGAGGCTCTCAGGTGGCGCCCCCTGGGATGGCGGAGGTGTCGGAGGAAGAGGACCTGCAGGCGGCGGAGGAGGTGAGCATTCTGTACAGTAAGGAGAATTAAACATGGAGGGCAAACCTGCTGTAACTCTGCGAATGACTTTTGTCTGTGAGACGAACAGCTTTAGTTACAGAAATGATGAGTCTGTGGGCGTGTTTTTCTCTCAGATGCGAATCAAAACCCTGATGACCAGCATGGCCGCCATGGCTAATGAAGAGGTAGGAATCAGCCTGTTTGTGTCTCCAACGCCACGTTACTCCCCTCTTCCTCCTCCTCCTCCTCCTTTCACCTGCAGTCTGTCCGCTGCTGCTCTTCATGTCGTTCACTTTTCTTGTTCTCACAGCTCTTGTTCTTTTGACTGTAACTGGATCTTTGTGTACTAATGTGTTCATTGTAAACCAAAAACGTGAAAAGAACGACCGTGTCTGGTTTTGACTGCAGTTTGTCTTTGTGCAGGGGAAGCTGACGGCGAGTGCGGTGGGTCAGATAGTCGGGCTGCAGTCTGAGGAGATCAAACAGATCGCCTCTGAGTACGCTGAGAAGGTGAGAAACAGTCCCTGATGAAAACAATGCACCGTTTCGAAAACGGTTGCTCTTTTTCCATCGTTTTCACACTTGTGCTGTTTGAAAAGTTTCACAGAAATGTCATTAATCTGAAAAGCAGTTAGAAAGTTACCCGGATGTTCATGTTTCAAACAGTCTAAAGCAGACATGACCAAAGTGCGGCCCGGGGGCCGATTATGATACGAGGGCAGATTTTATGCGGCCCACAGCTTCCATCTTGATATGTGTCATTTATGGCTTGCCAGCACTGTCCAACAGACTTAATAAGTTGTGCTGTTTCAGAATGCAATTTGTCTTTTTACCTCATGGTGGCAGCACCACTGTGTAACTTTGCCTGGCTGTGTGACCCATGCTGTGACCCCTACCAGCTCATTTCTGCCACACCGACTGTATATAAAAAGAGGGAGGTTCATGTTGAGGGTGCTGCTCCTGCAGGAGAGATGGAAATTACAAGATTTTCCGTTTGCCTGATTTGCCAAGAGGCTGTTGCTGTGCATAAGGAGTTAAATAACATTACCAGACAAAACATGCTAATGCATACAACGAGATATCAGGGCCTCACAGCCTCACAACAGCCGTTTTTCACATGGGCCTGTGAGTCAAATAAAAATACCACCAAAGCAAGCTACCAAGTGGCCATGTTGATGCTAAATATAAACCTTTTACCTTTTATGGTTAAAATAAATGTCGGGGGGGACCGTTGGCCCCCTGGGCATTTTTACATTATCACATTGGAAAAATAAAAAAAATAATGGCAATAAAATAAAAATAGAAACATGAAAACATACTGCACACCAGACTTGGAGTAGTGAGGATCTTGTAATTTATTGTGGAACAACACGTGTTGCTGGTAGCTTCCTCAGGCTCACAATCCTGGACAGGTGAAAAACATTATCTCAAGATAGAGATAATGAGAGATAATGTTTTTCACCTGTTCAATTACCTATGCTAGTTTACTGAGTACCGTTTCTCCTGAAAAAGGCCCTCTGGCTTCCTGGGCTCATTGTGAGCCTGAGGAAGCTACCAGTGAAACACCTCTGCTCCACAATAAA
>JAQLOL010000005.1:28026788-28037193 GCA_029783665.1 Naso thynnoides | reverse complement strand
TGTTACAGGATCTCCATGTGTTCACACACAGCACAAGTTGTTTTGACCGCCATGTCTGATTCACATCCAGATGCTGGGACGTCAGTGATGTCTGGAAAGTCCCAACACTGATTGGCTGTCGCGATTGTCACACAGATTCGCCTGAAAAGTTAAATATTTACAACTCATGCGATGCTGATGGACGTGATCGACACCACACTGCGTGATTCATATCGGCCTGCGCTTAATCGCATCTTTGCACTGACCTCGCATGTAATCTTGTAGCGTGATTTTTGGAAATCGCTTTCTGTGTGACACCTTCGGCTGTTTCTAACGTCCTGTTTGTGGCGTTTGGTCCTGCAGCAATCGGAGCTTTCGTCAGAGGAGCGTTCAGAGCGCTTCGGCCCGCTGCAGCAACATCGCAGAGAAGTGACTTCACTGCAGAAACAGATCCAGCAGAAGACTAAAGAACTGGAGGAGGTACACACACACACACACGCACGCATGCACACACGCAAACACGCAAACACGCAAACACATACACACTTAGAGTGAAGCCTTTAAAGCTCCTTAACTAATGCTGAAATGATGGTTGCAAAATAAAGTGTACTCTGATTTACAGCAGCGATCAGGGACATTTGTTTATTTTTTGTCAGCTTCAAGTCAAACACGATGAGGTGAAAAGCAGCTGTGACGAGGCCAAGACAAAACTGATGGAGGTAAGACAATGTTTGTTATCTGTTAGAATATAGTCACTCAGCTTTAATGAAACGAAACTCATCATGAAGAGAACTTCAGGCTCAGTAGGTCACCAACATTACAAATAAGTTTGATTATACGTCTGTGTCCTCTCAGGTGACAGAGCAATCCGAGAAACTGGACAAAGAGATGAAAACTTTCGAGGAGATGGAGCAGCAGGCTGACAGCAGGTGAGTTCTGCTGGAGACGCATTATGCGCTCACCTTCAGGTTCCGTAGAAAAGCTGAAATAGTAAAACCACAGAGACTTCTAATCCAACTGTTGGATGTCGCGATTTCAGTCACTTGATCGGCAAACAAACCAGTGATTAAAAGTATTAACTTCATGGAAGCAGATCAGCCCATGAGCTCATGAAGGAGCACTCATCAGTGCCCACAGGTCCGTGTGAAAGTTATAAAAGCATTGAATAATGAATGAACCCGTAAAAACACTGTATGACTCTTTGATGAGTTCAACTAAAAACCTGACAGAAATCTGCAGTTCTTCAAGTTGTGTGATGGGGATTGGTGCAGAATGTTTCCATCTCTGCAGCAGATTACAACAATAACTTTCACGACCTCTTGTGGCGTGTGAAGGAACTGCAGCCACTCGCAGCACCATGAACTTTTATAACTACAGAACTTTACTGAATTAATGTTGAACTGCCTTCAGATAAAACAAAGAGGTATAGCTTTGGAGAAAAAAGGCTGCAACCAACAATTATTTTCATTACCAGTAAATCTACCAATATGTTGTTTTTGCCATAAATCAATGAGTCGTTAAATGAATTTTTTTTCTTATTTTCTAGGCTCCAAAATCTTTAAATTGGTCCAAAACCCAGAAAGCATTCTTTTACATTTTTTATAAGTGACAAAGAAAAACAAAAGACAAGCTTGAACCTGCAAAAGTTTGGAATTTTTGCCCAAAAATGAATTTAACAAAAAATATCAAACAGTTGGTAAGTATATTTCTGTAGTTTGACTGATCGTTGCTGCTTGAGGCTCAGAGAGGTTTTATACTGAAAACGTAGAATCTGGTGTCAGTGATGTCAGTGATGTGTTCCTGACGATGTTTGAAAGTTTGGAGCTGAATTTGTTTGGAAATGTTTAATGCTGAAAACTGGAGAGTAGAACTGAGATGAAACTATAGCTGCGACCTCTGAGACTGACACAGCTGCTCACAGCTTCAGGAGTTCTGAACGTGCGACCAGAGATGTTTGACTGATTAACAGTTTTTGTCAGTCATCTATTACATCTTGTTCTGTTGGGCAGCTTGCTGGAGAAGCTGAGGGCTCTGGTCACGATGAACGAGAACCTGAAGCTGCAGGAGCAGGAGTTCCGCACACATTGCAGAGTGAGCACACGAACACACACACACACAGTTTAAATAGGACATATTATACTGTTTCTGGCTCTTTGATTTTGATTTTAGACTCCTATAGAGCTAGCCTGGTAAAGTACCGCTCCATTCACCGTTCATTTCCAAGGGGCAACACCAACAGACACAGTAAAAACTGCCTCTGGACGCCATTGGATAGACATACAACCAATCAGAGCTCCTAACCTCGTCTCTTCCCTCACCAGCCAGTGCCATGTTTGTTTTGAGAGGAGTTTCAGACGAGCCAAAGCCCCCTCGTTGTTGAAAACTACATAATAGTAGATAAAAGGAATGTTCCAACAAGACAGAGAACAACCTTGGAGACTCAGCAAGTCCTGTTTTTTTGTGATTACTACACACAGAGAAGAATAGGAGCCTTTAGTAGGAGTCTTTCTACCAATCTGTGCAGTGTCGACCTATTTATCAGGTTGTGGAAAATTAACGTTAATAGCCACGCCACTCGTCTGTCTGTGGGCCATCAACAGTTTGTGTCAGCTTCTGCATACACAGACCGGAGCTGCTGTCTTCAGCCCTTCAATGACTCATCGCATAAAGCCCGTCCCGTATGAGATTAACAGTTGCAACTGGCCTGTTCGGTTTTCAAACGAGTGGAAACGGCTGTGAATGAGAGGGTTCCCAGAGCATGTTCACAAAGCAAATTAATTCACAAAGTGAATGTTTCTGGTTTACCAGGCTACTATAGAGCAGCTAGACACAATTGACCGAACAGTAAAATCTGTAGATCTTCAGAAAACTGTGACTCGTGCCCTCTCTCTTCCTTGTATTTTCTGCTTTCTTCCAAAACTGTCTGTGTTAGTTACACCCCCCTCTTCCCTTATGTGCGCCTCCGGAACCCCTTTACTGACACAAAATAAACTCAGCTAGGTGATAAAATGTTACTTAGAGCTTGCGTTTCTCCCCCCTTCAACAAGACAAAGCAATTTGTGGTCCTTTAGCAGCAGTTTAGCCATTAACCTCGCTCATGTGCTCATGTTAAAGAAGTAAATAAATCCACACGGAATAAATCCACAAGAAACAGGAACGCCATCAACCTCTGTCTGGTGCTTGCCTTTCTAGGAAAGTTTAACTGACCTTCATTCACCTGAAAAAAAAAAACAACACGTAAGTGGAGACATCTCAAACAAAGTGCTGACAGTAATCCCTGAAGCAGAGAGCAGAGCACAAAGCACAGTGGTGTCTGAATGGGGGGATGGGGGGGTGTGGGTGGCAGGCACAGCACTGTGTGCATGAGCTGGCATGCTCATACAAGGAAGTTCAGCACACATTAACGTCACTGAAAAAACAGCCTGCAGGGTTCACTTCCAAATGCACGAACCTCATTGTGTGACGCTTTGGCACCGTTTAACACAAGTATCCAACATTGTAACAACATTTATAGGTCAGAAAAGACAGAAAAGCATATTCACTCTCCTTTAAAGTGACAGCACTGGCTCTGTGTTACGTGTGCATGTTGTGTTCAGGAGGAGATGGTTCGTCTGCAGCAGAACATTGAGGAGTTGAAGGCAGCGTCAGGACAGGACACAGAGGAGGTGCAGGTACCAGTCCAGTTACATTTGGTCTCTGTTATTCTCTTTCCAGGACTTTAAATCTCTTAGCATTCATCATAAACCAGCTCAGACTGCAGGAGTTGGGGGATGATTTAACTCTCCCAACATTCAGAAGAGGAATCTGCTCTGGATTCTTGGTCGGTACAGATGTTCAGTCCAGGTTATCGGGTTGTGTTAAAGGTTAAGTAATCCAGTCTTAAACCTTCTAAACCCTGTAGACTCATCGAGACCACCAAGATAATTTCAAACATATTTGACTTTTACAAGTTTTTGTGCTGCTAATTTCAGATCTTGTAGAGTGTGAATGATTAAAATGAGGGAAATGAACATTTGTAAAGTTTCTCCTCGCGTGTTTGTTGCAGCCTATTCCAAACTCCTGTAGTGTGAGCTGATTTCCTCCTGCACAAAACACTAAGAATAATTAAGACTGAAAAATCCCCCAAATTAAAATCAGTTCTCCTCAGTGTTCGAACTCTTCTCCTCCTCTTCCTCTTTTGTCAGGAGAGGAACCAGCTAATAGACAAGCAGTACAACACAGACAGAGAGAAACTCCAGAAGATCCGTCTGCTCATGGTAACGTCTTCACATCACAAACACAAGATTAGACGCAGCTGCAGTGATTCTGTGAGCATGTAGGTCACAGCAGCAGATAAGACACAGATTAGAACGAAGACTGAAAATAATGCAAGAAAACAGCATCACGTGGTGTCAGTTCAACAACAACTTCATGGAATCTTCTCTATATCAGCTGCAAATATTAATGTCATTGTATTAATGCCATGTTTCATTTTATGCTCTACTTAATTTTGGACTGTTTTTATTTGAACAAATTTCATTTGCCGAAGAATTCTCACCTTGTTTGCTTATAAACATTATTTTACTTCACTTCATTCCATCAGAGCTGCAGTTACTTTGCAAATTAAAATCTAAAAACCAACATGCATGATAATCTTATAAAATATGGGACAAATCTGCAGCTTTAACAGCTCAAATGTGTAGAAATTCTAGCATTTAAATATTTCCTGCTAATTTAGCAAGTCTGCAAAGAACTCTGTACTGAATTGCAGGTTTTCAAGATTATTTTGTTACCTGGGTTTACATCCACTCTCATTAATATTAATATTTCTTGGGATCAGTTGTTGAAATTAGGCATTTGTTTTCCTTCCTGTGTTCAGGCTCGGAGGAATCGTGAGATCGCCATCCTGCAGAGGAAGATCGACGAGGTGCCGAGTCGGGCCGAGCTGACTCAGTACCAGAAGAGGTTCATCGAACTCTACAGCCAAGGTGCGTCTCACCGGGGTCTAAGTTGAAAAAGAGAAAGTGAAAAAGCCAAACAGAGACATAAAATCTCTGCTTGTTCTTCTTGTTTTAGTTTCTGCAACACACAAAGAGACGAAGCAATTCTTCACTTTGTACAACACGTTAGACGACAAGAAGGTTTACCTGGAGAAGGAGGTGAGAGACAACAGCAAGAAACTGTGGAAATGTCAGCTTCTACTAGAGTCACCAGCAGACAAATCTCTGTTTTAAACAAAAAAAAATCATGTGCTGTAATGTCTGCAGGTGAACCTGCTGAATTCTATCCATGACAACTTCCAGCAGTGAGTATAGAAACACTCGTCTGTCGTGTGTTTGTGATGTGAAACACTGACGTGATGGATGAAATCACACGTGTGTGTTCCTGCTGTGTGTTGTTCAGGGCCATGTCGTCATCAGCTGCCAAGGATCAGTTCCTCAGACAGATGGAGCAGATTGTGGAGGGAATCAAACAGAGTCGCATCAAGGTAAAAAACCTCCGACGGGACGGTCCTTTATAAAACACTGAACTCTCTGAGTTAACGTCAAGTAATCAGACGATGGCACGGCTGTCGCTGCAGCAGAGTGAAGCGCGATTATCCAGACACCACGTGCACCAAGTGTGTAACGCCTGCTTCATCTGTCTTTCTCACCCCTTTTATTATTATTCTTCTTCTTCTGTAAGTGTAAATTCAATCCATACAACTTGTTTGCATTAGACTTGCTGCAGCCCTCCCCCCGTCATTTTGCCTTTTGAAAAATCAATACTGTCAGACTGACAGGTGCCACAGTTAACGTCACATCCTGCATCCAGCTGAGTCGCTGCGCAGCTGCTGAAAACACAGCGGCATTTCACTTAAATTTGGTGAGAGTAACCAGCAGATGACGAAGGACTGATTTATCAAAGTGAAACGCATTAAGCACCTACCTCAAAACATTTCTGACGCTGATAGAGAATTTGGTAACTGAAATGAATGAGGAGTTTGTTTGCTAACCTGTCTTCTACAGGCAGCTCGTCATCTGTGCTCGGTTCTTATTCATCACTTTCACAGACAGTGTAAAACTACTCCCAAACATATTTAAAATTAATCTGATGTCAGCAAACGAAAATGACCGTTGTTTTGCTCCAAAAACACATCATCGGTGATCGACAGCATTGAGCTGGCTAAGCTAACTGAACACATTGTCTTTTCTGTGATTAGCCAACTTCAAAATAAAAGTCAACACGTAATTCACCTGGTAAACTTTTTAATGTGAAGCTGCAGCTGCAGGAAATGTTTTGTTTGCATTGGAAGTAACTTGACACTGTGCTCTGCTCTCATATAGTGAGAGTTTATTTCATGTAGGAAACTTCCCATGTGCGGGTTTTGCTGCAGAGGAGAGTTTCGATCTCAATGTGGATAACGAGAATGCATTAAAAATAGCAGGTGTAAATGCAAAGGAGGGATTGGATCTTCTGTTATCTGGATAACTTTCCCAGATACAAATCGCATTTTAACACAAGGTGTAAAAGGGGTGTCTGTCTGTCTGTCTGTGTGTCCAGATGGAGAAGAAAAAGCAGGAAAACAAAATGAGGAGAGATCAGCTGAACGACGAGTACCTGGAGCTGCTCGACAAGCAGAGGCTTTACTTCAAAACTGTCAAGGACTTCAAAGAGGTGAGAAAATCCATGAATTTTAGGAGATCAGACATTAAACATGTTATTTTGAATTTAGTTCATTTTTAAAAGGATTTTAAAGTCACCACATGGAAACATTTTTGTTTCCAGGAGTGTCGGAAGAATGAGATGCTGCTGTCCAAGCTGAGAGCGAAAGGAGCCTCTTAGTTCTGCTACGACTGTTGGAAAAACCGTCTGCTGACATGAATGAAATATGTCATCTTTGATTTGAACATTCCACTCTTTGTTTCATCGTTCTCTGGACTGAAGAATGTTGTAAACAGACACTTAGAAGAAACATTTGCAATCTTCACGTGTGCTGTCTGAAACACGGAAATGCCTTTAAATAAGCCGCCGAATCCTTTGAAAAGTGTTAAATTTATAGTCTAAGAGACGCTAAAGGAGTTGACAAAGAAAAGTCATGTGATCTAATGTTACTTTTTGAATTCACATTGTGTTTATTTGTCTCTGTCACCATCCAATGCCTTTATCCCTGTATGAGTCATATTTAACAAGTAAAAGAGCCTTTGCATTAACGTCTCAAAGCTGTTACTCATGGCAGATATGAGGTGTTCTGTGGCACACTGTGTGCTGCTGGAAGATGGCGTCCTATCACAAGTCACATGAGTGTGTGAAGAAAACATCCTGTGTGTCGCCAGAGCTCTTCTGTTCCAGCACAGGCGCCAGAGTCACACCCGTCCTGAGAAATCCTGACAGATGATTTAACCAAATTAACTCACAGAAGAGATTTCAGGGTTTATTCAACAAACATGTTAAATGAGATGGCCATTAGAACCGCAGCATAAACAACACATAAAGTACAAAGCTTTAAGAAACAGTTCACCCAGAAATGAAAATTCATTCATTATCTGCCCACCCTCGTGCAGATGGAAGGTGAGATGAAGTTTTTTAGTAACAAAAACTGCTGGAGTTTTACAGGAAAAAGGCGTCGTCGTCATGTTCCAAACAGTTGTAGTGAAGAGTTCAAACTTAAAATACAAAATAAAACCATAAAATGCTTCCATACCGCTCTGCTCGAGTTTGTAAGTGTCCTGAAGCCCTGATATGCCAAGTTGTTTTGAAAAGCTTCACTGACACCATGTTTTTTTCCCTCACTGTTCAATGTTGCTCCTGACACAGCACACACAGACCTTTGACTACATGCTACCCAGAAGTCCGGTGTCAGCAGCAGACACCAGTCTTGCCCTTCAGTTGTTCCTGCAGATAGACAAACTCTCCTTGGTCCCTCCTAAACCTGCTGCACAAGCCTCAGACGATGTGTGTGCACATGAACGCGGCTCCCATCTCAGGCGCTACAGGCCACAGTGAACAGTGTGGCTAAAAACATGGTGTCAGTGACATTTTTCTAAACAGCTTGGCATGTCGAGTATGCACGTATGCATAAAAACGTCCGCCATCTTGGACGGCTCATTGCAGCTACACCACTTGTAGAAAATGACATGCCATGATCGGAGTTTGATGGTCTAAATCACATTTAATGTTCTAAAACTAAATCATAATTTCAGTGTAGCTAGCGCTAGCCAGCTCTGGCACTAGCAAAGGCCTGTTAAATAATTTCAACTTGTGTTGGCTAGTTTGCCAGCGCTGAGCAAAGATATTAGCAAAAAGTTAGCCGCTAACAGTACTCCAGCTAATGTAACTGGCAAATAAATTGCTTATTGACAGTTAATGTCCAGTTTACAACAAACTATGCTTTTATCCAAACCTAAATTTAAAGCTGGGAATAGGAGAAATTTAATCAGTAACATTTAACATTAGGATGTAATAACCACATGTGATTTGTCCAAGTGGTGTAGCCGTAGCTAGCTGTCCAAGGTGGTGGACCTCTTTGCGTGTACAGGACTCACTGACAGGGGAATCAATTAGGAGGATGGAATAAAAATAATCATTGGAATGTTTTCATTAGTTTATACAATGAAATAAGATTAGTTGACAATCCAAACACTGTCAGAGGAACTTTGACGTTCTTAATGAGTTTTGTTCCACCTCAGGTTCACCTACAAGCTTTGAAGGGGAGGCTGAGTGGAAGGATATTTAGCAGCAAATGGCAACTTTGCCACTAGATGCCACTGAATCCTGCACTATGGACCTTTAAAAGAGAGGGTTTCTCAAGGTGATTTAGAGGAGGAGACAATTTGCTGCCCTGATCTCCTCCTGCAGGTCGTCGAAAGCTTAGGAGCACTGTCTGAAAAGCTCTGTCACCTTTAAAGCTGATGTAGGCAACATCTGGAAAAAAGGTTAGCTATTGTATGAAAGTTCTAAAGGCCTGAACTTACTTTCCGCATTGGGCGTCCATGGCCGTGCAGACTGGGAAAGTGGTTTCATTCAAGCTAAAAAAAAAAAAAGGTCCGCGCCAGTCTGACCATATGTGATACAGTGCGCAGGTTGCAGCAGAATAAACAGAAACTAACAGAAGTTTCATGAGCTGCACTTTGCATCTATTTATAGTTTTTTCCAGACTAATGTTACTAGTGTCAAAGCTACAACTAAATCTGTGTAAACCAGGCGGAGTCAACCGGAGAAAAAAAGTTCAGGTTTTGCCTAAATAAGGGAGAGCACATTCTTACCTGAATGGGACATATATTTTTGTTGTTGTTGTTGTTGTTGTTGTTGTTGTTGTTGTTGTTGTTGTTGTTGTTGTTGTTGTTGTTGTTGTTGTTGTTAAACAAGATAAGAAATCTTTCCATTTGAAATGTTGCCTGAATCAGTGTATCTACAGTAAAACTAGTCAAGTCAAAACATTGCTCTATTCACACACATGAAAGAGCATGCACAGTCAGCATGCTTTCAAAGTGGACAGTCTGTGCTGTCACAAATTTTGGACTGCATGCAGACCCTCGCGGGCATGGGTGGATGATGATTTATTTATGTCACGCATACCAGAGCAGACCCCTGCTGACACGCAGACACACAAAGTCTGAATTGGCCTTAAGGAGCAACTCCGCTGCACCCTCTCCTCCCTGTTTCTGTTCTGGCTCGAGTTTTGTTTGTTGTCGCTCCCTCTTTAAAGTCCAGTTTGCACCAAAGATTCAGGACGAGACAAAATGGATGCGGGGAAAGTTGCAGCAGCGTAATCTGGTCCGTCTCAGCTCGACTCAGCCGGCTGACGGTGTTGCCTGTAACTCAGCCTGTCAAGTCACTAGAGGCCAGTTTTAGAACACAAGGTACGTCACTTGTTTCAACAGCCAATCAGCTCATAGAGATGTCTCTTGTTGCTAAAGCAGCCAATAGGAACACATGCTCTCTGAAAAGACGTTCGACTGGCCAAAAAGTCCTGTCACTGTCTGAACGCAGAGCCAAGGAGAGAAGCAGAAGTCTAGTTTTCTTTCAGACCACCTGAATTCCAAAATGCTGAAAGGTTATTATGGGATTTTAGCGCAAAGAAACCAAAGATAAACTGCCTACCTCCGCTTTAGGTAACTACCTGGACCTCAGATCAATAAAAAATGCTGCATCTGAGGATCTCAGGGAGCAGGAGGGGATGAAAAGCAAAAATGATCTAAGTGAGGCCTCTTAGAGCTTTAAGTCAAAAAGCATCAAGCAAAAAAAGTTTTGGGAGATCAGCAGAGAGATTTTTTTACCGACGCCACAGTGAATAACAGTGTCCAGATTTGTTCCCCTGCATAAAGAGAGCTCCATAAGACTGTGGTTCCTTTGAGTTTGATGTGTAGAATCCTGACTTGTCTGCGCTGTACATGACCTTCACAACCTCTACCAGTCCAGGTGTCTCAGGAAAGCCAAAGCTATCCTGGAGGACCCGAGCCATCCA